>JAQMYF010000008.1:25813390-25830822 GCA_030014195.1 Neosilurus mollespiculum
CACCCTGGACAGCTCGCCAGGCCATCGCAGGGCAGAAACACGCTGACGGCTATGCAGCCTACTCTTGACGAAAATCATGTAACTGATTTATTTATTATTATTATTATTATTATTATTATTATTTTATATATACTGTATTATTCCCATAAGGGAAATTATTGCCTTCTGCATTTAACCCATCCAAAGTGAGCACACACACGTAAACAGTGAGCACACACACTCGGAGCAGGGGGCTGCCACACATATTGGGGATGTCCGGAGAGCAGTCGGGGGTTAGGTGCCTTGCTCAAGGGCACTTCAGCCATGAAGGTGGAGGAAGGGATGGTGCAGCTCACCCCCCACCACCACACATTTTTCCTGCTGGTTCGGGAATCGAACCAGCGACCTTTCGGTCCCAAAGCCGCTTCTCTAACCATAAGGCTACTCATTACCCACCAGAGCTTAAAGATACTGTTGATTGACAAATGCAGCCAAACTTTAAGTTCCCTAAAATATTTTCCGAAGTGAAACATTGAACACGAGTTTAATGATTCTGGCTACATCAACATGAAACAGCAGCTCAATATTGCCATGTGATTTACGACCCCACACAGACATTTTTCGAAGGATAACAAGTGGAAATGAGAGGTTTGGGGTCATGTTTTATACCATTATAGTATTTGACAGACACTCTTATCCAGAGTGACTTGCATTTTTATACAACTCAGCAATTGAGGGTTAAGGGCCTAGCTAAAGGGCCCAACAGTGGCACACTGGTGGTACTGGGGCTTGAACCCCTGACCTTTGGATCAGTAATCTGAGCCTTAACCACTGAGACACGACTGCCATAATTGTAATATATATATATACATTCAAGGCTTCCTGAATAACGATGCACAACAGTCTCTTATCTATACTTGCCATGCGGTGACATTGATGACAATATGATGATGTAAGCTAATATAAGCTGAAATAATAAATTCATGTTGATATTAGCTATTTATAAGTGACTTCGCTAGATACTGCTTGCAGATCTACACTTCAGGTAGGCAATACTCACATTTCTTTCTTGTGAGAGGGTTAACTAGGCAACCAGAGCTGTCTAAAAGCGCTTTGCTAAGTGATTCGATTGAAGAGTCAATTTGTTTGTTGCTCATCGTTTTTTTTTTTTTTCCCCTGTGTACACTGCTGAAACAAAGGTAACAACAAATGTTGCATAAACAGTTGCAGCTCTTATGAAAGGGTCTTTATAAACATGAAATATCCCTTCAGTAAAGAACAAATTCCGCCATCAGGTTGAGGTCTGCGCTCTGCACAGATCATTTGAGATGTTTTACACCAACCTTGGCAAACTGTGCCTTCAGGTACACTTTCATGATGGAACTTGTTTGAGCCCCTTAGTTCTAGTAAAGGAAACTCTCAATTCTATAGCATACAAAGACGTTCTAGAGATTTTTCTGCTCCCAACTTGGTGAAGACCAATGTATGGGTGTGATGATGGTGTTGTCCACATGCTTATCTCTTATGGCTTTAAGCTGCAATAATCCCTATATTAAATATTGTGTTTGTTTTTAGGCGGTAATGAAAAAAGAAGGAATTAATATGGTACAACTTACATCCTCATATAAGGATTGTCATTTATTTATATTATTTATATATAAATATAAAATGGCATTCCTCCCTAAGGCTCAGTTAAAGCAATTTTAGGCTCAGGAATACAGTATATCTATTCAAGAATGAATGTAAACTGCAGCTCCACTCTTCTGTCTCTCCCACAAATCCATAGCCAGTCACTGTCCAGCTTTCAGAAGAGTGCCATCAATCCTACACGGCCCAGAAGAGAAGTTGACTAAGAAACCTGAGCTACTATCATGACAGTGCTATAAGTGAGGAATTTAAGAGGGACCTCTCTTGGTTTCTTAATCGTACAGTCCAACCTTGGATCAAGGCGGTGGAGGTTAGGTGGAAATTTATAGCCCTGTGGGGATAGGCCTGAAACAGAGAGCAACTGAGAAAGAATTTAAACTTTATGTGGTGTAACTCCATCTTGCCGAGAGGATAAAATCACCATTATCTCTTTGCAGAATTCTTTGAGCGAGTGATCTGCTGTTTGTTTGTCATGAAATTAGAGGTATTTTATTTGACCACCCAGCCAGTTGTAAACAGTGTTGACTGTTACTTTCTGCTATAAAACTGGCATGTAAATTAATTTTGTATTGCTGCTGGGTTCAGTGGTTTTTGTTTATCATCATTGTTAATAATATATAGTGACAAATTGAGACTTTCACTTCAGGCAGGTCATATTATTGCTGCAGCTACGATACTATTTTAGCAGGTGTTGTGTATGAAAATATATTTTGAAGCTTAATTCGTTTGGTATTTTAGTCGTATCCAATTCCCACCCGCCAAGTGTTGCCTCCCTATCACCTACGACCACCGCCAACTGGGGAGGGGCGTAAGCATGCACATTCCCCCCTCTGTGACAAACTATGCTGCCACCCGCCTCTTTACGAACTGATGCGCATGCACATTTGGAGGCAACCTAACATACTCGGAGGGAAAGCGATATCTGCCCCTTTTGTATAAATGAGCCCACAGATGCCCATGGATTGGCTGGTGACTGCTGTGAGTGACAGTGGAGCATATACCATCCCTCCAGTGAGAGCTCGGCCAATTAGCTCCGATCGCGGATGGCTGCGGCAACAACCTGTTTTCTCCCATAGTCAAAAAGACATGCACATTAGGCGAATTGGATATTCTCAGTTGCCCCTAGGTGTGGATGTGAGTGCGAATGTGTGTGTCAGTGTAGGTCCTGTGTGTCTGGCAAACTGTTCAAGTTTTGTATCCCAGCTCCAACCTCCCTGTGACCCTAATAAAGCATAAAGAGGTTTGGAAAATGAAATGTACCTACAGTATGTTAATGTAAATAAGTACCATTAGCTGCCTTGACAAGTATTTAGTAAGCATACTGTAGCAAAACATTTTCATGATACACTATGAGACCCGTATTGTCTTTTTACCAGCAGCATGTGAAGTGGCGTGGTGTGAGGACTATGCAAATCCATTGCATTGCATCATTACTGTATGATATGTAGAAAATGCAGGCACGTCCAACAGAAGGTTTAAGACAAGTGTTAAAGCAACTCTGCTGTCTCAGGTTACAGTGGAGCTAACCAGCTCGAGGCAGCGTGATGGAAAGCACAGCCGCTGTTTATACTTCCACGCAGGATGAATTTCATGAATACAGAAATGTACTAAAGCTTTGTCTATTGTGATGCTTTGAAATTCTGCCTACTTGAAATGAAAGGCGTAAAGATGGCACAGGAAGTGTTTGTTGAATTCCTAAACATGTGTGTCAGGGTTCTTCATACTGAGTCTTTTGGCAGTCAGCACCCTAACTCTCACACACACACACACACACACACACACACACCACAGACTCACATGAAAGAGGATGTTTCCATGGTGGGAAACACCACTGGGTCTGACATGCGCTTGGAAGTGAAGGTCAGTCATGCTGTGTGTAATTAATTATTTACGTTTATGTATACGTCCCTTTTACCATCAAATACAGGTTTCATATACTGTACACTGGGGGTTGCAGTTAGTGGAGTACACACCACGATCTGGCCCATCGAACCAATGATCTGGCTCAACAATTTACCTACAACTCTTGCTTATAGTAATCTGAGACCATTTTAGGACCTTGATAAAAGTGTGTGTGTGTGTGGGTGGGTGGGGGGTGTTTTAATACTACTTAGCAACTAGACTTTTTGTCTATCAAATAAATTCAACACATTAAACAGGACTTTAGCACCATTGCCAATAAGGATGGGGGAGAAAAATTTAGTTGCTGTATGTAACAAAAAAAGTGGAAAAAATGAAATTGGGATATTTATATAATTATGATACTTATGGAATTGCAGTACAAATGACTGGTGGAGTGAAAACACGCGTTCACTGACCTTTCGCATGGCACCAACTGGCATATATAATGTCAGATCCTTGTTGCTGTATAATAGGGCCTAACATTAGGTTACGTTTCGTTACCTGAATGACGTGTTTGCGCTAATACTAATAACATTACATTACTTACTACTGCCGTGCATTAGTTACTATGTGATTAATGGAGAAATTCGAACTTAAGAACTCACCTTACTTAGTCTTCGGACACATGCATGCTCTGTGTCTAATTAGATCGCTGTGTTGGATCTATTGGAAAGTTCCTGTCTATGTAAATCTAATGACTATCGTAATATTACTGTACTTTAGTACAATTTTTGATTGTATATCCAAGGTATAGATAATGGCCAGATGGATGCAAGCTTGCTTGTTAGAGGGATAACTAATCTAACAGAACTGTGTTGCTGAACTATTATATTGTGTTACTAAGTGCTGAGTTTAAGCAGTGTGTTGAGGAAGAGAGAAGAAAGTGCTAGTTTTCTTCTCATGTGATCAAGTTGATTAATATGACGGGCTGAAAGAATGAGCTCCGTTGTTGATGGATCAAGACCACTCCTGTCAGTCAGCAAAATTATGATGAGTTTGATTTTCTCAAAAAATGTAATATTAATTCTTGTTTTTAATTGGTTGATGCATTTTGAAAAATATTTGCATGCGTGCTGGGTGTGAGTGCACGTTTCTTCTGCACACTCATCAGTAGAGCGCTGAAGAAAGGGTATCTGTCATGGGGAAGATTGAGTGTGATGTGTGGAGTGAGCTGCTGGGAAGTGAAGCAGGCCAAAGACAAGTTCTCTCTCTCTCTCTCTCTCTCTCTCTCTCTCTCTCTCTCTCTCTCTCTCTGTGTCTCTGTGTCTTACTCTCATTTTCTTTCTGACACATACTATTGCTTGAACACTCTCTTTCTCTCCTCCTTCATCTCTCACTTTAAGTCTCTGTCTGAGCTGATCTAAATTCAGATTTCACAGTCTTTTGTCAGGTCATCTTTCATCTCTCTCTCTCTCTCTCTTTCTCTCTCTATCTCTCTGTCACTCTTTCAAAGTATGTTATTGGCTTGAGACAGTGGTACAGTTGTATGTCATGTCACAGAGAGTGGGCCATATTGACGAAAACAGTGTCAGAATTCAGGTGTAACTGTGACCTGAAAACAGTTGTGAGTCTCTGTTATGTGCGTTTCTAGTATGGAGTTTTCTCATGTAACTCGTGTTAGCTCGAGCAAACGGCAGTATTTGGCCTACTGTCTGAATAATTGAATGATATAATCCTGCGTCAGCCTGGCATCCTGTTCAGGGTGTATCCCACTTCTCGCCCGAAGTCAGCTGGGATTGGTTAAAGGATTGCTGAATGTATGTATGGATAAAAGTGGGGTGGAATAGCGAGCAGGCCCCATTGATAAGGAAAAAGTGTCCAACCATCGAGTTGCTTTTGGAACTTCAAGAAACGCCTATAGTTTCCATCCGTCCCTCCGGTGTACGTGGGAACTCTGTGGTGATAGTCTGCACGCTAGTATAAAACCTTTGGAATGGAAATGAATGTCTGTGTGATGGTAATCTCTTCTACTCCATCTTCCACTCCAAACTGTTACTTGTTTTGAGCCAAAAGATTAAAAACAAACAGCAACGCTTTTTAAATAAAATAAAATGCACTTTTTTTAAACCAGTCGTATTGAAGAATTACATGGCATTTCTGGCGCGTATCACATGTTTATGCAAGTGAAGCTGTCCGAAGGAACGGCATCTCAATACACTCTGGTGATGATAAGTTTCCAATAGCATAAGACTTTCAGACAATATCAAAACTTTGGGGAGGGCGCAGTCATAATATGATGGTTTCATGACATGATGTCATCGATGGTGTCATCAAAACGAATTCACATTGAAACCTTTTATCAGAAGTTCAGTTTTTCGAAGCTCCGCTTTTAGACAGTGCCTGTCTTTATATTACATCAAAATATATAACATTAAAATCTTTTTCCGTTTGAAGCAGGCCGGTGTGGCTGTTCAGGTCGAACCACCCTTTCTATTCCAACCTCAACCTCCTCGACGTCTCAGCAGCCTTTGATACGTTCAATCGCAAGACTCTGAAATTATTGGAGCAATGGCTGAAATTCATGTTTCTGTACACATCCTACTATCTGATTACCAGCCTTAGCTTATTCATGAGCTTTCTGTGAGTGGTTGTCTGTTACATGGGAGTATGTGTTTACAAGTGTGTGTGGATAGTAGACAGCATTGTCTCATCTGTGAGCACTAGTTCTAGCACTAGGCAGTTCATCAGTTTAATTATGTTTGACAGTGTGTTGCTGTATCTCTGTCTCTTTGTTGTGTTAGCAGTCCAAGTGCAGGACTAACTGCAGAGATTTCAGAATAATTCAGTACCTTACCTTCTACAGTGGGATAACACAGGGTTTTTTTTTCCCTATTTGGGCTAAAATTAAATCAGGCTATTTAAAAAACAAAAAACAAAATTAGCAACAACAAAAAAGAATGATAATATTAATACAGAGAATGTGTTAAAAAGAGTCATTTCGACCTGGGAGCAGTAAGCTAAATGTAAAAAAAAACCTGTATTTGTTAATATGAAGCCATAAAAAAGCACTTTTATTAACGCACACTTGCCATTAGGAGGGTTTCGAAACATGGAAAGAGTATTTTTGTGTATTTATTTTCATAAATATATTGTAGGAGCTCCTCCTGTTGATTATTTACACAGTAATACTATCTATATCTGGGTATGTCACTAGCATATTCAAGACAAGGTGTTATATCCAACCTGTAAAAGATCACACAGATATCTGTAAACATAAACTGTTATTCCTGCTCACTCTTTTTTTTTTGAAAATTGTTGAACATATTGGAATCAGCTGGAATTGGCTCCAGATGTGCTCTGATGGATGGATAGTATAGATAATGGCTAGATGGATGTATGGATGCTGTAGTATACATAACGATTAGGTTGTATTTCTTTCTTAGATTTCTAACCAATTTGGCTTTAAAAGGAGACACTTCATATAACTGGCCATTCTGATGGTTTATGCAGAACTGCATTCCATTTTCATCTTCCTTAACCACTCAGCAACCTTTGACATGGTCAGTCACAAGACTTTGCACAAGAAGTTACATGGAGATGTAAGGCAGCCATGTCACTTTCATTTAATGGCAATAAAGGGATGATCTACGGCTGCTATATATTAACTATTCACTGGTGTCCCACAAGACTCAATGCATGGTCCTCTTCCATTGTCTTTCTCTACCCACTCTCTGAGCGAAGTCATATATATATATTTTTTTTACATAGGTTTTCATACCACTGCAATGCTGAAGACCACCACTTCATACATTTCTTTCATTTCTCAGACATGTTGTGGGATGAGTCTCAGCATGTCTCACTGTAGCAGGTCCTCGTTTGAAACCATATCCCGGCAATAAAGAGCCACTGTATATCCATATTGATGTCAAGAGCTTGTGGTTTCTCAAGACCACTTTCTGATCACACCACCTAACAATGACCACAACCATGTAGTTCCTGACAACCAGTTATCATCCTCTCCTGCTATACAGGTTTCTCTTTAATAATATCTGGCTATTTCTTTCCATTGAGTTCACTCTTGAACAGCTTGCTCCTGACAGGTCTTTCATAGCAAAGCATTTGATCCAGACTCTCTTAAAGTTTTCGAATCACCTGATTACTGTGTTCCCATCTCTTGTTTAATGTAGCTGCTTGTTTCAGATTTAAAGCCAAACATGTTACAGCCCTGTCCCCCCACTAGGCATTTATCAAACCTCATGCACTACATTTTCATGCACAGCTCAACCTGCTATCCATCAAGAATCCTTTCTGTACTGGCACCCAAATAGTGAATATGAACACTGGATCAATCTCAGAACACCTGGGATTTTTTTTTTATATCAACTTTTGCACTTGTGCTTCTTGTTTGAACTTTTCTGTGCACTCTTTCCTAGTGTAACTGGATCGTATTCGTCGCCTAAAAAGCACTTTTCTTTATTGCTACGAGGCAGTGGTGGCTTAGTGGTTAAGGCTCTGTGTTACTGAACAGACGTTTGGGGGTTCAAGCCCCAGTACCAGTACTACCCTGCTGTTAGTCCCTTAACCTTCAACTGCACAGTTGTATACATTTGACCCTTGATTTAACAGACTTAAAGGGGTAGCACCTCTCCGGTATTGCCGACTATCCGTAGCTTCCGAGAATGGTTCGGAAGTGGGTAATAACAACAGTTAAATTTCGGAAAAATAGGGGAACATGCTACATATGTATATACAACCTCATCATCCAATGTAAATTACGTTGTATTATAAAATTTATTTTAAATGTAAATCCACCACAAAAAACGCGTGATATAACAAGGGAAAGCGCGGGCGTACTACTGACTGCAGTAAACAAACTGACGAAAGCGCCAACTAACGTCTGCCCTTGCCGACCCCCGAGCCCTCCCGGAAAATTTGACTACTCCAGACTTTGTCCGCAGCTTCCGATATCCGTTAAACCGGGGTCTGTAGAATGGAGGGTCGAGCGTACATGAGTTATAAATGCAAGGAACTCTGGATAAGGGCATTTGCTATAAAAATGTAAATGCATACTGTATGTCTGTTAAGGCAAGGTGGGTGAGTCTGTTGAGGTTTTCACGCCCGAGCTCATCACAGCCAGAGCTCATCCCTGTTTCTGTAGAGTGAAGCGACAAAGAATTCAACTCTTGCGGGTTCATCACAGGTTACCTTCCCAGTATTTTTACTGGTACCCATTTATATTGTTGGGAATACAGAGGCACACTGGTGGTTAAGACCTTGGCCAAGGATCTTAGAACGGTGGAGATTCGAACCCACACCCTCTCAGTCATGACCCCAGCACCCTAACCACAAAATACTGTAAATATAAAAAATCTATTTTCTGCAGTTAGTTGTTATAGTGTGAATTCATAGAAAATATATAGTATTAGTGCTACAGCATTAACTGAGATAGTAAACTGATGCGCAAACTGAATGCTCTAGACCTGTTTACCCAAAACATTTGGCTTTTGGAATTTAAGTGCTGTGTCAGACCCACATATGAAAAGAAGTTCAAGTCAGCATTACTTCATGCTTTGAGTCATTAGAAATGGATATTTGCTGAGCTGCAGCTGTGTTTAATGCTGATAAATATATAAAAATATATAAATATCAATAGGACATTAATTAGATTCAATGCTTTTCTTTTTTTGTTGTTGTTGTTGTTGAAGCCAGTCCCATCCTTTGCTTAGCTTAGAATGCTTAGTGCTAAAAGCTTGTGATAAACTAACTCTTTCCTGCCACTTGCTCTTCTATTTATCTATTGCTTGCTCATGAATAACACATCAATCCTGAACTAATTACAGGGTGCTTAATAATTGCTGCAGGGTGGCATTTCTGTGTGGTCTTTCAGAGCGGTCGTCACATTTTTCTACAGCAGGCCAGTCGTCCCCCCATCAATTCCTCATAATGCCTCCAACTGGTGGAAACTGTAATTACTGTTGGACAGTTCTAGAGCTGATGCCATGAAGCTGGCGAAATAACTGCAAAGAGATTTCTTTGTCCACAGATTAAATATTCAACTATGATTCAAAGCACCTCCGAATGTCATGGCCAATATATATAGCGGTATCCTCAGGGAATTTACCGAATTATGTTCCTGTGCAAAAACATTTTTTGTAAATTATTTCTATAATATAAAATATTATAAAGTATCCAGAAGTAGCTTTTATGTTTACTTTAAGAATATTGCTAGAGTCCTGAATTTGCAGTATACACCAATTAGCCATAACATTAACACCACCTGATGGTCTACCAATGCAGGAAGCTGCAGTGCTCTGTGTGTTCTGACAGCTTTCTGTCATCGACAACAGTTTGTGCTACAGTAGCACTTCTCTGGGAAAAGGCCAGACCAGGTGCACTAGCCTGTGCTCCCCACCTGCATCAGTGAGTCTTGGGCGCCCATGACACTCTTGTCGTTTCGCCCTGACACTGTGGCCCTTGTTAGAATCACTCAGATTCTTATACTTGCTCATTTTTTCTGCTTCTAACACATCATCTTGTAGGGTACACCCTGGACAGCTCGCCAGGCCATTGCACAACAATTCACACTCACACCTCGGGGCAATTTGGACCAGCCAATTAGCCTACTGTGCAGGTGTGTGGACTGTGGGAGGAAACCAGAGTACCTGGAGGAAACCCACACAATCATGGGGAGAACTCCACACAGAAACGCCCGAGCTGGGAATCAAACCCAGGTCTTCTTGCTGTCAGGCGGTTGTGCTAACCACTACACCACCATGCCGCCAGTCAATTATGTACACAAACTTAATAGAAATGTAAACTGTTAACACCTGTGAATAAAAACTGAGCACTGGGATATACAGTATGTTCATTGAAGGCACTATGAGATGCAAAAGATAAACAGCTGCAGCAGAGTGGATATAAACTAGAATGTAAATAAAGTAAATTGCGGCAGTGCAAGACAGTCGCAGAGTTTGTGCATTCAATGTCCTTTTACAGAGAGCTAATGTCTGTGTGAGAGTCAGCGGGGGCAAGATGGGGGGAGTGTATGTGTGTGAGCGAGTGAGTATGTGGCTGTGGAAGAAGGTTGCATGTGTGAGTGTGACTGCGAGGGAGTGGGGAGTGAAGGGGTGATGGCTTTCACAGCTCTGGGGAAGAAGCTGTTTTTGAGTCTGGTTGTGCTGGTCTTAATGTTTCTGTACTACTTTCCTGAAGGAAGAATTTTCTCCGGGTGGGTGGGATCTGCCGCAATGTGCAATGCAGATCTGGTAAATGGCAGCCCACCATCCCCTGAGCAGTTCTCACCATCTGGGCCAAGTCCCTCCACCCTCCAAGACTGGTGTACATTTTGAAATTATACTTTAAAGAGTACCAGTATTGGTCATTCTTAAAGCATAGTGTAATAAATTTAAGTGATACAGAGCTTATTTTAACATAAATGACCATAAAAAGCACTATAGTGGGCAATTGTATCCCGTGGAATACTAGCAGGGGCTGAACCAATGAGGAACAACCATTTTTTCCCGAAAGCGAGGTGAACTCTCGGGCCAGGTTGTCCAGCGTAAGTAAACAAGAAGTGAGTAACATTTTAGGTGATAAAACTCCACACATACTAAAGGCTCATACCTTTGAATGGTTTGTTTTTGGCAAGGCACTGCTCCCATCTGTCGTCATCCTTCGACTTTTTATGCAGGAATTCCGTGGGAAGAGCATCTGAGTTTTAGATGCAAAAACTTGGGCGTCATGCCAAGTAGTTCTGTTTAGAGGTCACACCGATTTTGATATTGTTTTTGAATTGTGTCTGAAAGGAAACGTTTTCCGAGTACGGCCTGTGCTTGTTCTTTGTGCGGCCTTATGCTTTGCACTCCTCAGCACTGGCCGATAATGTGTTATCTTAGAGTGGTGTCTGCTGCACGCAGCCCAGCCAATAGGACAAAACAACAGATTCACCACCAGGGCTGGAACAGCCAATGAAGAAGGCAACATGTCATTGTGCATGCCTAGTAGTAGTCTACTGCAGGACTGACGTTGCCTGGTGGAACCTCTGATGTCATATGTGTTTTTTTAAACAGCTAGTCATACAAATTCATCACAGGTACCCTTTAAACACTACTATTATAAAGGTCCCCCCCCCCCTCCATGTTAGAGCCACGAGCGCCCTCAAAGACTTTTACTCATCTCCAAGTTTATGTCCTTTGTATTAATAGCATATAATTTACGTACTATTTATGACCCATTGTGTGGCGATTCATTTGCTTTAATTGCCTGTGTAGATGAAAGTAATGGCAAAAATACTTGCTGTGCTCAGGGTCCTGGTTGCGAATCAGAGGACAATGGTTGGACACACAACAGCATGAGACGTGTAATGTGGCATCTTTTCAATTCGACTTGACATGGTACATCCAGCTCACAAAAGCTCATTTCCCCCAGCTAATATACCTGTAGAAAAAGTCCCGGTCTGTCAATGTTCTTAAAAATACACAGCCTTTGAAGATGTATTTCAGAACATGACTGAGTTGGAGTGGAATAAAGAGTATAAAAGTAATAAAATAAATTTGATAAACCGAGAGAGGAGAGCAGAAGCTTTTTAAAAGGCTTCCTTTTCCAGCTTCGCTGTTAAACATCCCTGATTACTCTGATTACTACAGTGATATGCTAATCAGGCACTTCTCTTTTTATGCATGCATAATCAATTGTCAGCTCACTGTAGTAAATTGGACCGGAAATGTAAAGGATTGTACAGAGTCAGCTATGTAGGATTTAGTGTGGAAGGAATGTGACCATTACAGCCAATGATGGGGTGTTGCTACACCTACCAACCAGTACGATGTACTGATCTTTAATTAGGACGACTGTAAGGCTGTATAATACGGGCAGAGATGATGTTTGCTTCAATAATGACGGAGCTCGTTTACATACATATTGGAGGTGCTTTGTTAATTGTAATAGGGTGTATTTATTTGCCTTCATCTTCGCATTAAGTGAATCAATGAGGGATTACCTGATATTCCCACTGTAGGCGTGTAAAAAGCAAAAGATTGTACCGTATAATAGATATGGACTGTAAAGCAGTGGTAGGGGAAATATAATGAGCTTGCAGTCACTGAGGCTTCCATGCAAAGTTTTCTCTGAGGTTGGTTGGCAAACAAGGGAGAGAAACATAACTCTGTATGACTGGCTCTATGGCCGCAGACACCACAACCCAGGAGCGTCCAGTCTTCACAACTATATTGCTTGAATAAGAAGTTTTGGAGGAAAATCTGAAAAAAAAAAACAACAGTTTTTAAATGAAGTGAATCGGGCTGCACGTGGGGCAGTGTTAAATCATGTCTACCTCATAGAAAAAAGGTCCTGGGTTCGAGTCCTGGGTTTGTTGACTGCGATTCTGTGTGTAGTTTGGATGTTCTCTCTGTGCTTGCGTGAGGTTTCCTCCAGATGCTCCGGTTTCCTCCGACAGTCCAAAAACATGCACATTAAGATAATTGGCTCTTCCAAATCCAATTCCAATTCTTGCCCCTATGTGTGTGTGTGTGTGTGTGTCTTGGCTCTGTGATGGACTGGCGAGCTGTTCAGGATGTGTCCCGCCTTCGTAAATTGGCTGAGATAAGCTCCAGCCTCCCAGTGACCCTAGCGGGATTAAGCAGTTCAGAGGATGAATGAATGGATGAATTAAATAGAATAGAATAGAATCAAAGCACTTAAAAAAAATGGTTGTACTTGGGGGAAAAAATTGTCAATGTGACCCTACTGCAGACAGTGAGGCAGCTACCCATTCACTTTACCTTTCATTATGCCATCAAATTTGGGACTTTTGCTATGTATTAGTCAATCGGTCAGTGTGAGGCTCACCAAGAAGCAGTCCAATCTGGCTTCACTGTTCTGCTATTGTGTGGCCTTGTCCACTCCATTTTTTTACAAAATTAATGAATTTTTTCTGCAGTGTGCATTTTTAAACTGTTATCCACTCTCCATTTCATTCCATCCTTTCAATTTCGAAAGAAAGTAGATCAGTAAACTAAATTACAATCAATATAACAATGGCTGTCTGTCACTCTAAAAGTAGGAGTGTGGTTGTCTAGAAAGAAAAAAAAAAACAAAAACAGACATTAAGCCCCTCATGAGTACAAGAAATATTTGACAGAACGTTGAGAACGAGAACATTTTAGAGAGCATTTACAAACTATAGGAGGTATAAAAAAGAAAGGAAGAAAGAAGTCAATTGTGAAATGAAATGTGTGCTGGAGGAAGGGAAGAGAAAAGAAAAAAATATGGGCAGATGTTAAGATGCTGTGCAGCTGGATGATGCTTTTCATGTGTATGGATATGGAATGAATAAATGTGCATATATAGACATTTTCAGTCTATTTCACTGTAATAGTTATAGTGGGTCTTATTTACTGTATGACCTCCAGGTCTAAATCTTTTGTGTTAGGAACGACTGTATTATGTTGTCAGTGGCAGTCGAGGGGATGGAGGACGGGTACTACGGATTTTTAAAACCACACTTGGAACGCTTGTCATCTTTTGAATGTGTTTATTTATTTCCTTTCTCGTTTTTTTCTCTTCACGCTTTCCCAAAGCAGCGAAGGATATTACCGACTAAATCCAGTGGCCAATCGTCATGCTCGCTTAGTCAAATTCTCACGTTTCAAACATAGAAATATTTCCACTGATAGAGAACTTCAGATACACCGATCAGCCATAGCGTTAAAAATGTCGTGACCACAGACAGGTGACGTGAATAACATTGATTATCTCATTACAGTGGCATCTTCCTAGGAGTGGGATGTACTAGGCAGAAAGTGAGCAGACAGTTTTTCAAAGTTGATGTGTTGGAAGCAGAAAAAAATGAGCAAGGGTAAGGATCTGACCGACTTTGACAAGCGCCACATTGTAATGGCTAGGGGTTGTTCCTCGCATGCCGTGGTACTACTACTATTGCCGAATGTCCCTCCTGGCACAACTGTCTCCTTCCAGCTGCCCGTCTTCCTCTTGATCATACCATCAGGTGTTCCTCGACCGGCCTTTCGTCCTTTTACCTTGGGAATTCCTTCTGAGGGCTTGCCTTTTAGTATTGGTCTCTTGCATGTGGAGCATGTCGCCTATCCTCCTTCAGCAGTGCTGTTGTATTTCCACTCCTGCTGACTGCTGTCCTGTTTGCTGCCACAGTTCCTCATTGCTGATCATGTCAGGCCACTCTACATGAAGGATTTTTCAGACAGTCGTTGATGAATGTCTGGATCCTCTTTGTCTTTGTCACTGTCGACCTCCGCGTCTCAGCTCCGTACAGCAATACTGACTTTATCCTGCTGTTGAACAGCCTGATCTTGGTGATAACTGACAGGTCAGTGGATGTCCAAACATTCTTGAGCTGAAGGAAAGCTGCTCTGGCCATGCGGATTCTGGTCTTCATGTCCATATCTTTCCCTCCTTGCTTGTCGACTGTACTTCCAAGGTAGGCGAAGCTGTTTACCTCTACTAGTGCTTCGCTTCTAGTGTGATGGGGGTTGAAGGAAGGAAAACCAGTGTACTTGTCAAGAGAGTCATGGGAGCCCAAGACCCATTGGTGTGCATGGGAAGTGAAGGTCTGACCCCGCAAACGAGCTACTGTAACACAAACTGCTGAAACTGTTCATACTGGCTATAATAGAAAGGAGTCAGAACACACAGTGTGTTGCATCTTGCTGTGTATGGGGCTACCTAACCACAGGCCAGGTGGGTGGTGTTAATGTCAAGTGTCCTCCACAAAATGAATTGACTGTCAGCTGTGTCCATTTTCAGCTTAAAAATAATAAATCAAGATCCTGTACAATGGCGCATCAAGGTGTCAACTATGATTCCCACATTCTATCACAATTGGCGTCAAATCGTAATTCATCGTGACGAATTTTTGACAGTCAAAAATTTTGTCATGATAACCACGATTTTACCACGTTCCCTCAAGGTTACCAGGATTCGATCCCATGACCCACCACGCTGATCATGATTCTCTCAAACGGTCTCAAAAGTGAGATTTTACAATTTACTTTTTGAAAGATTTTACTCTTACAAGTGCAATTTGTTTCAACATTAACATGTTACGAGACACAACATTAGCATCCCACATCGATCCCTCAAATCGTGGACATCGTGCCCCAGTGTAAGCTCAGGTTAACTAATTAGGGTCTATAGATAAAGCCTGGTCGAGCAGTAAGCACCAATCTGTGCTTCATCACAAAAATAAGTAGTGTGTAATGTCTGCTATCCATTTTCTCAGAGGACCAAGAGGCAGCGCTCACACACAAGCGCCATAAACTGTGGCTCCCTTACCCAGCACTGATTGTATTCCAGCAGGCCTGAAACAAAGTCGCAATTACAGAAGAGAGAGACAGAAGAAGAGAGAATAATGATGATACAGCTGTAATTTTTATGGTGACAGTTTTAACTGCCCATCGGACTTTAATTCCATTGATGTACTGGCCTGTCCTATAGTGGTGATGTGCGGAGTATTGCGATGTTACAATACATATAAATTGAATGTCACCCCTGAAAGTAATAGCATAAAACATATATGAGCTTGTTTTTATGCCTTCTATATGTCCGGTGCAGTCATGTGCTGTTGATGTGACTCTGGTGTGTGTCCAGACTGTAAGGGTAGGGTTATATGGGCTGAGGGATGTATGTTCAAGAGTAAAAGATTTATCAGATTGGATTTAAAGCTACTTGGATGTACTGATTCAAATTTACACCCTGCTTTCTCCTTGAAACACTCTGCAGCTCGAGGCCCTTATGTATAAATGTTGTGTGTGGGCATGTGTTTGTATAAAATTCACTGCAGTAGTAGGTGTTTCTAATTAACTTCTTAGCAGGTGCTTGACCACACCTGTCAGTGCCAGGGGTATCGAGGTCAGTAATTGCCTTGGAGTGTATAGGAATACCTGTGTGTTTGATTTTGTTTGTCTGTTAGAACTCCTCATATCAACCCAAGCTGACCCTTTTCTCCTTGTCTCAGCTGGCGTCTGCTTTCTCCCCATCGTCCTCTGTTGTGTTGCTTTAGATACTCAGATTAGCAACATGGATTTTGTGTGAAGAAACGTCCTATTGCATGACAGAGAACAATCATAAGAAATCTTTACTGAGTATTAATGAATGCTCTTGACACTGTCATGAAATGCAGAAGTTCTGGATTATGAATCGTTCAATCCACACAGTTGTGATCTAACGCTTAGTGAATCTGTACTAGAGGCACCCGATGGGGGGATCGCACCAGCCGCTACCCAGCCATTATAAACAACTGGCCACCATTTTTGTGTTCTTGGACTTGATTTACAGTGACCTTTTCAGAAACTCACTTTAGCCTTTGGTCCTATGTTGTTACCCTAAAATAAATGACCTGATATGTCTAGTAATTCTTGAGATAGAGGTGTGCATAGCCACAAAATAAATAAATAAATAAATAATTAAAAACACAAAAAAAATCTAAAAGAACAAAGCCAGGTTGCAGCTGGTAATAAAGCAGTATTTCTTTATACAGCCGACGTAAATGGACTATACGATAATGACCTTAATGAAGTGGATATGATGAAAGTTAATGTAACGTTTAATGTTTATTATCCATGGCTGTGCTTTATCTAAAGTGTTTATTATTTGTATTTGTAGCCCTGACAATTTATAGCTCTAGATGACACCATAAATGAGATCTGGTGATGTGTAACCTGAAACAGTTTTAATGCAAGTGCAGTTCTAGCCATATAAATACAGCAGCATCTGACTGAGTTGGTTAACAAGAGCTCTTCTTAATTTATTATTTACAGAAAAATATACAAGATATAGCACATAATATACAAAATATTGCACATTATATACAAGATAGCGCACATAATATACAAAATATAGCACATTATATACAAGATATAGCACATAATATACAAGATATAGCACATAATATACAAAATATAGCACATAATATACAACATATAGCACATAAT
>JAQMYF010000008.1:25866219-25879149 GCA_030014195.1 Neosilurus mollespiculum
GCGGTATCAGGGTGGCCCAGAGGAGGACAGGGGTGGCCCAGAGGAGGACAGGGGTGGCCCATGTCGTCCAATAACCTGAGACTGCTAGTGAAAATATGTCCTTGTCTTATATACAATTTTGATAAATTACAAATTATATCATTAGCAACAGCTGAGTCTTACAGTCTTAGAAATATTTACACGGATTTTAGAATTTCTTAGCATTTGGTTTAGTTATGAATAGTTTCCGTACGACCAAGTTCATGATCCGTGTTAGATTTAAAAAACAACAACACCAACAACAACAACAACAAAAAAACACCCTGGAGTGTTGCTGAACATGGGGTTTCACTGGAGGGTATCAGACTCACAAAAATCCATGATTTGTCTGAATATATAACATATTGCACATTCCTTTTCAATGTGGCACGGTGGTGTAGTGGTCAGCACGTCCACCTCACAGCAAGAAGGTCCTGGGTTCAAGTCCTGGGCTCGGTGAGGGCGTTTCTGTGTGGAGTTTGCAAGTTCTCAGTGTGTATGTGTGCGGTTTCCTCCGGGTACGCCAGATTCCACCTACAGTCCAAAGACATTAGGTACATTAGGCTAATTGGCTGTTCCGAATTGCCCCTAGGTGTGAATGTGAGCGTGAATGTTTGTGTATGTGATGGACCGGTGATGGACCGTACCCCACCATCGCCCAGAGCCGGCTGAGACCCTAGCAGGAGTAAAGATCTGTAACTTATAGCAGTGTTAGCATACAAAGGGATGTAAGATTTACAAAAGAAATAATACTCAGAAGTCTTAAAGAAAAAGTATATATGTGTGTGTGTGTGTGTGTGTGTGTGTGTGTGTGTGTGTTATTATGCAGAACTGTTTGGCTCTCCTGAGGCCTCAAACTGATCGACTGTGTCATTATGACCTTGCATAACTCTGTGGCTCTGAGTGGGATGTGGGCTAGAACTCATCTATACAGAGACAGCGCTGTCACTGCTTCTGCTGGGAGACTGAAAAGCGTGCACACACACACACACACACACACACACACACACACACCCTTTCCTATTTGTGCTGCCTCTGGTGAAGTGGTGTGTGTCCTCTTTCTTAGTCTTTATTCTGTCTTTCTTACCAGACATCGTTTTTTTCTCCGCATCTTTTTTCTCGCATCTCCACTTACATTTTTCTGTCTTTTGAGCGCTTCAGTTCATTTTCACTCATCCCCCTTTCCCTATCATCCCTCTCATTTTGTCAGACATCTTCCCTTAGCTTTCTCTTCCATCTGCTCCTCATATTGTAAACGCATGTACAAGTGTGTGTGTGTGTGTGTGTGTGTGTGTGTGTTTAGTTACAGATCAGTAGACATGACTCTGTAGTCTGTGCTCCAAGAGCCAATGTCACCTTCACCTTGCAAAAACCAGAATGCTGTGTTGAGGGGATGGTACATTACAATAACAGAAATGCACTTTGCTTCCCAGGTTTAAATGATGATTGCGGGATCCGACATCTGTGTTTAATTAGTTCATTCTGTGTTTTGCATGTTCTCCCTGTGCTTGTGTGGGTTTCCTCCGGGTACTCGGGTTTCCTCCCACAGTCCAAAGACATGCACATTAGGATAACTGGCAGTTCCAAATTGACCCAGTGATGAGTGTGAGTGTGAATGGTTGTGTGTGATGCCCTACGATGGCCTGGCGAGCTGGTTCAGAGTTTATTCCCTGTGTGAGTAAGAATGAGAGAGAGAGAGAGAGAGAGAGAGAGAGAGAGAGAGAGAGAGAGTGAGTAAGTGAGTGAGTGAGTGACAGAGGGAGGGAGTGAGTGAGTGAGAGAGGGAGTGAGTGAGAGAGAGAGAGAGGGAGTGAGTGAGTGAGTGACAGAGGGAGGGAGTGAGTGAATGAGAGAGGGAGTGAGTGGGAGAGGGAGTGAGTGAGAGAGAGAGGGAGTGAGTGGGAGAGGAAGTGAGTGAGTGAGAGTGTGACAGAGAGAGGGAGGTAGTGAGTGAGTGAGAGAGGGAGTGAGTGGGAGAGAGAGAGAGGGAGTGAGTAAGTGAGTGAGGGAGTGAGTAAGTGAGTGAGTGAGTGACAGAGGGAGGGAGTGAGTGAGTGACAGAGGGAGGGAGTGAGTGAGAGAGGGAGTAAGTGAGTGAGAGAGGGAGTGAGTAAGTGAGTGAGTGAGTAAGTGAGTGAGAGAGTGACAGAGGGAGGGAGAGAGTGAGTGGGACTGTTCCTCTCTGTGCACTCTTTTTGAAGATTGAATATATCTGCCCGCCTTTACATTTGTGACTCGATCTTCAATACCAAACAGAAACTTATTAGCACCACTGTTCAGTGAATGCTGCTGAAATCAGAACTCTGTTCTTCATACAAATTCTGAAGCAACGTCAATTTTAACAGCCAATTACTGAACGCTGGGACAGAGCTTGGGGTTCGATGTTATACCCATGGACCCTGTTTTCCTTTGTTCATACTTCTCTCACTGCCATAAGATGTGGACTAGTCGTTTTAATCTCAGATGCATGCTGTGTTTCTCGTCAGCCACTGGATGCAGTGAGGAGAACTGAAGCTGCCTTATAATCATGAAGGCTTGTGGTGTAATCATAGTGAAGATGCACCCTTCATACCCAGGCCACAACTTAGGGCAAGTGGGTGAGGCACATCAATGCTAATGTGGATGGAACAAAATCAGACCCATCCTGCAGCCCACCATGAAAATTTAAAAAGGGAATTACACCCAAGCATAGAGACTGGAGCAAAACAGTATGCCTGGAGCATGTAGACTAGTGAAGTATCTTCATTCTCCTACATTCCTAACATTAGAGACAGCAACGTATCTCCAACATCTCAAAGGAATGTGGCCATAACAACAAACCCTGCCGTAAAAATAGTAATTAGCTCACAGGGGAAGTCGTGAAGGTTTTTTCTTTTGTTTAACATAGAGAAATAACTTTACTCTGAGCGCATCAGCTGCGTTTGGTGTGATAAGATCAGGATCATAATTGCCAAGAGACTCCACAAAGCCAGTAAAAGAAAACGCACATACGCACTGTGAACTAAAAATACGCTCTTGGTTATTCCTAGCCTACAAATCCAAGTTTGCTTACGAAAGTGAGAATGTAAAATTCCCAAGGCGGTGAAGCAAACAAAGAATCCAAAATCAACTCATCTAGAGGACAACATTCAACAGGGAACGCTAATTCAAATCACCCGGGTTATGCTACAGGTTTATCAGGTTTCATTAACAGCTTCTCTGGTGCTTAATTAAAAAAACAGGGTTTCTTACATATAGGCTGACCTCACATTTCAAAAGTTGAATCAAAAATATAATTAAATTATTATTTTTGCACATGAAACTTCATTCCGTACAATTTATTCATCATGACTTAAAGATGATCCTCCAAAATGGTGGTCGTCATCGTCTATACACTCTTAGAGGTGATTACTGAAGGCTGCCGTGGCTCGACGGGTCGTGTCGGGTGGAACAGCGGCGATCTCCTGCTGAATAGGAACCTTAAGGGCTTCAAGAGTTTGGGGTGGATGAGAATACGCTTGTGATTTAAGGTAGCACCACAGAAAAAAATCACAAGGGGCGGAATCAGGGGAACGGGTCGCCACCCACCACCACGCGACGAGACCACCCGATCTCTCAGAACGTCCAATGATCTTCCAGCTGTGTGTGCCGTAGCTCCATCATACTGAAACCACACATCCACTTCTTCAACATCAAGGGGCGCAAATTCTCTCACTCATTTGCTGAAGTACTCAATCCAACTAGGGTTGCAGGGAGGCTGGAACCTATCTCAGCCGACACTGGGTGAAGGCGGGGTACACCCTAAACAAACCATTGCAGGGCCAACACACATACAACCATTTATATTCACACTTACATCTAGGGGCAATTTGGAACAGCCAGTTAGCCTAATGTGCAAGTCTTTGGACTGTGAGAGGAAACCAGAGTACCCAGAGGAAACCCACACATGCAAACTCCACACAGAAATGCCTGAGATCGGGACTTGAACCCAGGACTTTCTTGCTGTTAGACAGATGTTTTAACCATTGTGCCACCGTGCTGCCCGATGTTCAAGTTTCTTCAAAGAAATAAAAACTGTTTCGAATGAAGTTTCATGTGAGGAAAGAATAATTTGGTAATCTTTACCCTTTTATTTTATTTACCTTTAAAATGTGGGAGGTTTTTTCGGTCACTGGGTACCTCTATGTGGTGTTCGTACTGTACCTAGTGCACCAGGTGCTCTTCTATAAGGACTCCTCTAAAATCCTTAATCAGTGTTGTTCGAAGAGAAACTTTTAAAGCCCATGTACACCATAGCCCTATTCCCTCCAAATTACCATAATGTTCTACAAAGGCTTAATGCCGGGTGGGTAATACGAGCTTGAAAATGAGTCTACTTAGATAAAAGGAAAAAATAGATGTTCATAATAGCCAGGAGGAATGGAAAAGTGCTTCAAAAATTGAGGAATACTTTAAAAAAAAACCTTCTTGAGAATGAGGCTTATTGTAGTTGTGTTTGTAGCATCGAAAGAAGGCTGGGATACATGCTTACATTAAAAAAAGAAAGGATATTTAAATCTCACATATATCGTGAAGTAACCCCTCTCACAGACCTCACTAAAAAATAAAACAAATATAGTGTTAATATTTTTTTTAATTCTTTTTTTTAAACATAGAAAGCAGCACTGCTTAATAAGTGCTCAGAGGTCATCCATCACAGAACTACTCTGTCACACCATGCTTTACTTTGAGTGTGTTTATATAGGTCTCCTGAAAGCTGCACAGATTGCCTACATCATTGGCTGTGACCATTTACACATGCACACCGTATGCTGAACCTGCTGGGTTCCACTGTAGTTTTTCCATGACAGAAATCCAAAAGTGACTGCTGCACTGCTCAGCTGCCCAGTATACAGATTTAAGTATACTTTTAGACTCTGTTAAGAGCATACCTAACAATCTCTCTCTCTCTCTCTCTCTCTCTCTCTCTTTTTCTCACTCACTGTATGTGTTGTTGTTGAGGTACACATGCTACTTCTGCGACACCAGGGATCCTAATCGTTCTGCTCTGTGAATCCTGTGATCCATCCTGATGTCCTACTACTGGTTGGAGTTCTCATCTTAGAAGCCCCTCTAGACCAATTAGACTTCATGTTAAACTATAGTGAAGTTTCTGCTATATGGTTTGTATTTTTTTCTGGTTTCACCCAAATAAGGATGGGTTTTGAGTCTGGTTCCTCTCAAGGCTTCTTCCTTGTGTTGTCTGGGGGAGTATTTTCTTGCTACGGTCGCTACAGACTTATAGGGTTTATAGAAATATGTTTAAAATCATAACTTGAAATTCTTTACCAGATTTGTTTTTACTATGTAAAGCTGCTTTGCGGGAACATCAACTATAAAAAACCCTGTACAAATAAAGCTGAACTGAATTAGAAGTTTAAGAAAAAGCTGTTGGCTTTGTTGTGCTGTGGGAGTATTTTGCTGGCATGGTTTGGGTCCTGATTTGTCACTTTGGAGAGAAAAGAACTGCTTAAAGACCTGTGAGAAAAAGTTGGTAAATTGTATAAACGAGGTTAAGAATATAAAAATATCCAGAGATCTGAACATACCTGTCAAACACTAATAAAAATGTGGAAAGTTAGAGATTCTGTTGTTGCAAAGAAACAGTGAGGTTGACCAACCAAGATTTCAGCCAAAAGTGCCATGTTTATTTGTTGAGATGCCAAAAAAAAAAAAAAAAAAAAAAAAAAAAAAAAAAAAAAAAAACACTTTTCAGCTGAGATATAGGCTTCTGGTGGTCCTACAGGGTGACGTGACAAAAATTTTAATTTATGGTCACAACCATAAACGCTATGGTCGGAGAATAACTAACAATTCCCATAATGAAAAGTACTGGAGGATATCTAATGTTCACATGTTGTATGAGCTACAGTGGCACAGGTAACTTAGTGAAAATAAATGGCAAGATAAATACAGCATGCTATTAGAAAATCTTAGAGGACAGCTTGCATTTATCAGTCTGAAAGCTGCGCACATGTCGCAATTGGATCTTGCAACATAACAATGATCCAAAGCACAAATCCAAGTCAACCTTTCAGTGGCTACAGCAATAAAAAAAAAAAAAAAAGTAAAGGTGCTGGAGCGGCCATCACAGTCTCCTAAACTTACTATTATTGAGCCATTTTGGTGAGATCTTAAATGTGTAGTTTTTGCAAGACAACAATAGAATTTATGGCACCTGGAGGCTTTTTATCATTTACGTTTATGACATCTGACAGACACCCATGTCCAGAGTGATATTTTGTCATGTCAGAGTAATGATTTTTTTATACAACTGAGTAGCTGAGGGTGATGGGCCTTGCTCAACGGCCCAGTAATGGCAGCTTGGTGGTACTGGGGCTTGAACCCCCAACCATCGAATCAGTAACTCAGAGTCTCCTGCACCAACACCACTGCCCATTATCAAGAGGAATGGGCAGCTCTACCACCTGAGAAACTCAAGGCCCTCATCCACAACCATCACAAAAGACTGCATGCCGTCACTGATACCAAGAGAGGAATACACAGTATTAAAACTAAGGGAACGCAAACTTTTAAACAGGAACCATCTCATTATTTTCTTATTACCATGTTTTGTTTAATGACTGTGCCATTCTGTGGTGCCTTATAGTTAAATTTGGATTCCATTAAAAGTAAATTAAATGTGTTTTGCCTGATCAGTTTTCTTTTCTTTAAAGTAGGGTACACATAAAAAATTTGGCAGGATACAAACTAATGTGTATATTTGTAAAACTGAAAACTTTATTCGTACTAAACATCAAAATATTATACCTCCATCCATTTGCCGAACTGCTTTATCCTACTAGGGCCTACTAGAATGGAGCTTATGTCAGCTGACTCTGGGCAAGGGTGGGCTTCGCCCTGAACAGCTCGTCAGTCCAACTCTGGGCCAACATACACACAAACATTCACACTCACACCAAGGGGCAATTTGGAACAGCCAATTAATCCAATGTGCATGTCTTTGGTCTGTCAGAAAAAACCCGGAGTACCCAGAAGAAACCCACACAAGAACGGGGACAACAAACTCCACAGTTAAATGCTTGAGCCCAGGACTCAAACTCAGGACATTCTTGCTGAAAGTGGGATGTGCACCACACTATTGTGCTGCCCTTGTTATCTTAAACTCACTGAATATCATGCAAAACCTTCCAAGGCTTGAAGCTGTTCCTTAAATTCTGTGTTCAATTCTAATTTTCTGTGTTTCTTACCATCCTCCGGGTCCACGATCTCTACTATGGCCACAGCTGGCGACTCCAACATCCCCATGACTGGTTCAGACAGAATGATGCTGAAGGTCTCAGACTGCTCATACTTCCCATCAGAAAGGATCTTGATCTGCCAGGTAGCTGTTCTCTGGCCTGGGTTAAACTGCACCTGTTTCTGAAACTTCCCCCGAAAGTCCTTCTCCTTCTCAGCACTGCCATCCAATGTACCAATTCCTGCAGAAGAGAGAAGAATAGAAAGTAAGGGAAGGTTTGCCCCATTTGAACCATTATTAAGCTTTGGTGCACTGACGTCTGCTCTGTTAACAGATCTCAAACACGAAACATCCTGTGGACCACGCGGACAGTGTAAGTAGTGTGTTGGCTGAAGAAGCAGTGCTGGGGTGGAATCAGTGGTAGCACGACTGGACCATGTTGTAAGTATTTTAAAGGTTTCAGAGTATGTTTTGTACTCAACCATGGATTACACAGCTAGTCAAGTGTACAAAGCTCAAATCATTGCATATAATAAATATAAGGTCGCAGTGACTTTGACCTTTGACCTCCAAAATGTAATCAGTTCATCCCTGATGTAAAAGGTAAAGTTTGCTGAGCTTTTTGCACCCTATCCCACTGGTGAATCAGATGGATTCCCGTAGAGTGAAGCAAATAGGAGTTCAACTCCACCTGGTTAGTCATTGCAGGTTACCTTCCCAGAATTTTACTGGTGCCTATTAATACTGCTGGGTGCACTGATGCACAACTGTGGTTGAGATCTTGCCTAGGGGTCTGACGGAACTATTCAAACTTATCACCTCTCGATCATGAGCCCCACAACAGCCAAAGTAGACATTTAAAGAAAATCCCTCAAAACGTTCTTGAGACATATTGTTCAAAAGAGAATCACACATGAGGCCACAGTGACTGTGACCTTTGACCTTCCTTGAGTCAGAGTGGCCTTTTATGCAAAATCCCTCAAAGTGTTCTTGATATATCTTGATATTTGCAAGAATGGCCTGGATGTACAGAATATGTAAAGACTAAGGTACAGATGGACAGACAATTTCATTCATTCATTCATTCATTTTCTAAGCTACTTAATCCTAATTAGGGACAAGGGCGGGGTACACCCTGAACAGCTCGCCATGTCATCGCAGGGCGGACAGACAATTTGAAAATATACAAATGTGAAATATAATATGAATTATTTTGAAACTGCTTGGACTCTTTGTTGGAAAACAATGAATACACTTTACTTTGAAATGCTATCAACTCACCCATACAACATTCCACTCCTTTATGCAACTAAATTTAAAGTCAAATTAAACCCAAGCTTAATAAAAGCACATTAAAACTAACTAAACAAAAGCTATTGTTATTAAAGCTTCTTTGTGAAAAAAGTAATACATATGCAAACAGGTATTGTACTGTGAAAAGTTGCAAGTGATTCACGTGTATGACTGTAAATATGGAGGTAATTTGTGTACAAATAACCAGTGGAACATACCATTCGTTCTTATAAACAAGCCAGTGTTTGCCTCATGTATGTAAATGAAAGCTTGTATTATTTGTTGATTTTATTCAGAAGTTCACTAGTTTGTATATGATTTGCTAGTTTAATCTCTGTATACTGTTATTTTTGCCGTTATCTTGCCTTATTTGAAATGACAAATTTATGTCCTCTTCTTGTGATTTCGCACACTCATGAAAGTGAAACGGACTTCAAATTGTGGTATTTCAAACAATATAATGCAAACTAACAAACTGACTTAAGCTGATTGCAACTTCAAAAATGTTGGGGATGCTTTTCTTCAGCAGGGACAAGGAAGATGGTCAGAGTTAATGAGAAGATAGATGGAGCCAAATACAGGGGAATCTTGGAAGAAAACCTGTTAGAATCTGCAAAAGACTTGAGACTGGGGCGGAGATTCAACTTTCAGCAGGAAAAAACCTAAACATACAGCCAGAGCTACAATGTACAGTTCCGATCAAAGCATATTCATGTGTTAGAATGGCCCAGTCAAAGTCCAGACCTAAATGTAACTGAGAATCTGTGGCAACATTGAAAGTTGCTGTTCACAGATGCTCTCCATCCAATTTAAGTGAGCTTGAGCTATTCTGCAAAGATAAATGTCAGTCTCCAGATGTGCAAAGCTGGTAGAGACACCCCAAAAGATGAAAAGTGGTTGGCCACTATTTTCAGATTTTTATTTGTAAATAATTTTTAAAACCATTTATCATTTTCTTCCCACTTCACAATTAAGCACCACTTTGTGTTGATACGTCACATAAAATCCAAAGAAAATACATTTAGGCTTGTGGTTGTAACGTGACAAAATGTGGAAAAGTTCAAATGGTATGAATACTTTTGCAAGCTGCTGTATGTTCATGTAAAACAGGAGAGTTTGGAATGTTTTCCTTCCGTTTCACTTTAATGGAGAAAACTTTTTTATTTTCCTTTTAAATAATCTGGCATTTTCAACTCAGTTCAAAGTAGCGCTGATTTGCACCACAGTAAAATATAATAACCGTCATGTCCTGTATGAAATCTAGCTTTGCCGACACACACTCCTCCATCTCTGATTTCTGTCATGGAGCCAATTAGATTTGGCACATCTTGTAAAATAACATTAAGGTGACATAATCTGTGTTATTTTCTCTTGGGACCAATTTAAGGATCATATCCAAATATGTCTCTGATAAACAACCTAAAACATAATTTACTACCATTTAGACGAATCCCTTTGTCTAATTTTTCAAGCACACTTCAAATTCATTTGGGACAGTTACAATGTAATGCATAGGACAACAATTCAATGAATAATATTGTATTATAATGTAGGATTACATTTGAAGGTAGTGTGCAGTACATTCTGACAAATTTTGACACAAAGTAAGTGCTTCATTCTTTAAATATCTCCATTCACTCATGAATATTCATTGTGATTTATCTTCTATTATCAGTTCATTTTGGATGAACATAAAGGTTTCCTGGTGAAACCACCCCAGCTCAGAGGCTTAGTATCTCTTATTCACCTGTTCTACATCTTGTATTTGTTCTGTATCTGTTTATAATTACAATAATAATAACAGGACGGCGTGACCGGAGGAACGATGTTGAGCGTGTGTGATAACTTGGCAGCACAACAGCGATTGGTAGAAAGTGGAAAAGTCTGAGCTCAAGTGATAAGAAACAATTTTAAGAGAAATAAAAAAGATGATGATGTTATTAATATCACGGCGGCTGGTGCAGGGGTCATTAACACTCGCGTACAGGAGGAAACTAATGGTTTCAGAAAGACGTTGTGGATCCGATTCCATTTTATTTTCAGGAGATACCATTGTACTTCATCTTTATTTAATCTACTTGGAACTGAATGGAAACTTTAAATGCAATTGCATATCTATATTGTTTTTTTTATGTAAAGAGATAAAGTATCTTTAAAAAAATACAATTGTATTTTCATCCTGGCAAGCTTTAAGTGCCTCTATTGTAAGTTTATATAAACGTCTCTTGAATTTTTTTGCTCTTATGACAAAATGTCCACGTCTGGTTCAACTTCAACTTTGCAACTTTACCTCATGTTATAATTCCAGCATATAATGCAGAATTTATAAATTAAACAGTGACTGAAAGTCGCCAAGGAGAAGCAGCTCCAAACCATAACATTCCACCTCCATGCTTAAGATTTGGCGGCATGGTGGCGTAGTAGTCAGCACATCAGCCTTACAGCAAGAAGGTCCTGGGTTGGAGTCCCAGGCTCAGGCGTTTCTGTGTGGAGCCCAAAGACTTGCACATTAGACTAAATGGCCGTTTTAAATTGCCCCTAGGTGTGAGTATTAGGGTAAATGGTTGTGTGTGTTGGCTCTACAAAGGACTTTCCGACTGTTCAGGGGCTACCCCTCCTTCGCAGAGTTGGCTGACCCTAGCAGGATTAAGCGGTTCAGCAAATCAATGAATGAATGGATGATGACACCACTTACTTCAATAGAAACGAGAACACCAGACCCTCAACGTCAGGTTTAAGCGCGGTTCCACCTGCAGGAGGTTCTAATCAATGGCACCAACTCTGGAACACCTGATCCTATTTTTTATGGATTTAAAGATGTGATAAATGTAAGGGGGTACATTCCCATTTGATTCATGCCGTTTTTTTAATTATAAAAAAATAATATAAAATGTCCGTTTAATGTGCTGTTTGTTCGTGTTTATCTCCTGTGTCTGCAGATACTATTTGTAGAAAATGCATGTTCAGATATGCTTTTAAAATAAATCGACAACTTTCATGGGATGTGCTTATTTTTCCACATGACTGTAATATTATAGACCACAAACAGCAATAAATAAATAAGTAAACACATAAATAAATAAACCTTCTCTAAGTCTCTTTTTCTTTGGGGATTGATGAGCACCATGATCTGAACTCTATTTACATCTGAATACAGACTCCGGGCAGTATGAGAATCATTTCACATTCAACTCCTATTATGTCCTCTGTGTTCCCATAACAATAGAAAATACATGAACTAAGAAAGGAAGGAATCTTCAAAAAGCCAAGCCTTGAGATATAGACAGTGGAAAAAAGTAAATACAGTATAAACAAAAAAAAGCAAAAGAATAGCTTCACTTTTGAACAGCAGGAGGGCTTATCTGTACAGCAAGAGTGTGCTGTGTGAAGTAGAAGCACACACACACACACACACACACACACAAAGAGTGGAGGAAGTAAACAGGGAGAGAAAAGGAACGCCACAGGAGAGGAGTGGAGGGGAATAGGTGTGTATGCCATACCATCCACTGGATTAAATCACGAACCACATCATCCACTGGATTAAACCACAAACCATACAATCCACTGGATTAAACCATGAACCACACCATCCACGGGATTAAACCATGAACCACACCATCCACTGGATTAAACCACAAACCATACCATCCACTGGATTGAACCACGAACCATACCATCCACTGGATTAAACCACAAACCATACCATCCACTGGATTAAACCACGAACCATACCATCCACTGGATTAAAACACAAACCACACCATCCACTGGATTAAACCACAAACCATAGCATCCACTGGATTAAACCACGAACCATACCATCCACTGGATTATACCACAAACCATATCATCCACTGGATTAAACCACGAACCATACCATCACCAGGATTAAACCACAAACCATACCATCCACTGGATTAAACCACAAACCATACCATCCACTGGATTAAACCACGAACCATACCATCCACTGGATTAAAACACAAACCACACCATCCACTGGATTAAACCACAAACCATAGCATCCACTGGATTAAACCACGAACCATACCATCCACTGGATTATACCACAAACCATATCATCCACTGGATTAAACCACGAACCATACCATCACCAGGATTAAACCACAAACCATACCATCCACTGGATTATACCATGAACCATACCTTCCACTGGATTAAACCACGAACCATACCTTTCACTGGATTAAATCACAAACCATACCATCCACTGAATTAAACCACGAACCATATCATCCACTGGATTGAAACATGAACCATACCTTCCACTGGATTATACCATGAACCATACCTTCCACTGGATTAAACCACAAACCATACCATCCACTGGATTATACCATGAACCATACCTTCCACTGGATTAAACCACGAACCAT
>JAQMYF010000008.1:25969986-25982421 GCA_030014195.1 Neosilurus mollespiculum
ACACACCCGTACAGCCTATACGCTATTCAGATGTCCAATAGAGCTGCATTCCAATAGAAGATTTAGCCTCCTCAGAGCCCCAATGAGAGGCGATAATCGGTGTGTGTGTGTGTGTGTGTGTGTGTGCGTGTGTGTGTTTTATCTCTTTGCATGTTTTAATGTATATCAATGACATCTTCCCATTTTTGTGATGTATCAGATGAGGTGCCATTTTTATAAGGCAGACTTCACACCCAATGTGAGAATTTGAAACTCGTGTGATCATGTCGGTGTAGCTTCCTTGCGTATCATCTCCTGCCATGTTTGCACACTTAGTGCTTGAGCGGATCTTAAAGCTGCAAAATAAATAAATAAATAAACAAATAAATAAATAAATCTCTGAAGTCTACTGTAGTTATGTTCATTGTTTTAGCGTTGATGCTCCTTCCCTCTATTATCCGACATGTTCTTCTTCATGTGTTGATATACTGTATGTGAGTGTTCTGGAACTAGCCAGCAGCAATAAGGACCAACAGGCAAGCAGAAGATGGATGGATGGATGGATGGATGGAGAAACAAGACCTGATAAGATGGAAGGATGGAGTGAGGGTATAAAACTTCAGTTAAAATAGCCTCACATTATGAGAAACACTACTACAACCACCATTTTAAAATTGTTGTAAACAGTGATATGGTGAGGCCTTTTTATTTATTTATTTATTTGCTTGTCTGTCTGTTTATTTAATTATTTGTTTGTTTGTTTGTTTGTTTGTTTGTTTGTTTGTTTAATAAACCCAGTGATGCTGTTGCATGGTGCCCTCAATAAGCAGTACATTTCTTTATGGTCATGTAAAGACAATATCTATAATTTTTCCTTTCAGAGGTTTTTAAATGTCTGGTGTAAAATTTAAATCTTATGAGATCACTCATCAGAGTGCAATAGCCTGTTCCTCGGGCTTCAGAACAAATTTACATGATAAGCATAGTGACTTAGCTGGCTTTCGAAATAAAAGCAATAATAAAAAAAAGTCAGCACACAGAATTGAAAAAAGCTATTTGTTTCCGTTGAGTAACGTTCTTTTACTAACCGTATCTCCAGGAGTTCGTAAGTTCAAGCCACGGGTGATGTATACAGCCATCTTTAGCCGGGAGCCCATGAGACCTGATTAGCCGAGCTCTCATGAAGGGAGGGATGGCATGCACTCCTTTTTTTGTCGCTTATAAGCAACGCCAGCCAATCACGGCTGTCTGTGAGGTCATGCGGACAGTGCTTTCCTCCAACTGGTTTACGCCGCTCCTGATTATAAATGAGTAGCAGTTCAGGGGGTTGGGGGGATGCTGACTGATTTGGCAGAAGCACATGGTGCACTTCGCCCTCATTGGTTGGTTAGCTGTTGTGTGATGAGAAATTAAAAATGCAAAAATTTCTGCGATATGCAGAAGATTCTGTGATGTTTATTTACTGAATGGATTGGGTGGGGAAAAAATGCCCTTCATTTTATCAGTAGTTTTTACTTTACTGAGCTACTAGCTACTAGTACACTAGTCTGCTACTGTCTCATCTTCATCTTCAGGGTGGTGTGGCAGTCAGAGTGCAAATCACATGGACAGATTTTGAAGTAAAATGAATAATAATGATGATGATGATGATGATTATATCTTATCTCGTTAGTTTTAGTCTCCATGAACCACTCTGTACTAACCCTGATGGAAACACGGTTTGATCCTGCATTTGGTGAGCCAGAAAATAACTAACTTGTTTCATACTCAAGTTGCACCATGTTCCTTAATAACACTCAGAAATTGAACAACCACACTGTAACCGCAGACACACCGGCATCTCGATATTTATCTCTCGTCATCACCAGCCAGGAAACCTCACATAAATATAATGTCAGCCTTCACCATCCACGAGCATGCGGTTCCTCTCCTTATCTTCCAGGGGCGATAATTATGAGTGATGGCTCTCCAACACTATCTGACTACCAGGCTTGAGAAGGAATGACTCTGTGCTAATTAACTCCGGACAGACAGCAAGCTTATGAGAGAATTAGACATTCCAGTTCAGTTTGAATGGTGGCAGTGATTCGAGGAGCTTGTCAGAGACGTGTGGGGTGAAGGTTAGTGAAGTTTATGGTGCTTGATTACATCTCTTGTCTAGGAACGATAGCCTGTATGAGTGGGAGGATAAATTTCTTTTGCTGCATTTTTTTTTTTGTTTGACCCTCAGACCTCTCCATGTTTTATTGGTTAAGCAGACACCAATCTTAAGACATTATAAATTGCTTTAAAAGTCACATAGTTATGCAAGTTGGTAGAACTTTAAGAGATATTTGAAAGTAAGTGGTACTCTTATAGGGATGATGTGTATCGAAAAGTATTATACTGTACAAAAAACAAGAATAATAAGAGCACTCAGAGTGTAAACATCCACCAAGCCATAAGAATTAAACACACAGCACCCCCTGCTGGGTCTGCTATAGTACCACACTTCCAAAAAATGGGATTCGCATTTTGTTAAACTTAGAATGGTACCGTACGCACAATCTGGATCAGATCCATATGATAAACTTGCTCTGACATCAAATCCTGTATAACTGAAATCCAATGTGTTTTTTAAAAAATGTAGTAAATTATAAGAGTTAGGGATTTTTTTTTATTATTATTTATTTATTTTTTGTGGTGATATCATCAGTGAATGGATCCTTACAAAAATTGAATGGGAACATCCTTGGGCAATCACCTGCCCATCATAAAAAGTTAAGATCGATCTTTTAAAATCCGTGGCTAGGAAATTGCTAACAGATACAATAAAACAAGCCCATGCCGATGCAAAACATAACCTCCTTAAACGAGGTTGTAATCTGCCACTGTTATGAAGTCCAGCTTTTTCAGGGAATATCACTGAGAGTGTAGGGTCTTTTTTTTTAGTCATCATTATGCAAGAAAAAAAAAAAAAAGAAAAGATCAGGATATCATAGAGCCAGTGTACCGTTTATATGTATGGCAGAACTATTAGGCATTTTTCTGAGCACTGATGCAGAAAATAACCTGGCAACAAGAGATGTTTGTAAAAGTTGTGGTTAGACATTGTGTTGCAGCATCGAATGTGCTCCAGTAGCATAGAGCAATTATATTTTTGTCCATGTTTTAACCTTGTCAGATATTTTTGTTCACTCACATGCATGTAAATTGAACATAGTGTTTATATTGGTAAATCCTTGTCTCTGTAATGCCAAGAAATGTGGCTAGTCCTTTTTTTTTGTTCTTTTTTTAATTCAGTCTTGCTTTAAAGGTCAGTTAAGCAATTTTGCACATCACAACCTGCTGCGATTCTGGCCGTGTACATTTTTTTTTTAATTATTTTTTTTTGCACATTGATGCTGCGATTTGTTCATTCTGCACTGGCTCATTCATGGCCAGGCTAAAATGTGCTTTAAAATAATACTTATTCCTTATCGAAATGTATTATTCTGTTTAAAGTCTTCGCAACGGTGTACAGCAAAAAAAAATAAAATAAAAAAATAAGTAAATTAAAATGCTAGAGTAGTTGGAAATGAAATGGAAAGAAATCCACAAGTTTGACAGAGCAGAGCTGTAGAGATTTTGGAGATTCTGAGATGATGAAGGAAAGCGGGTGCCAAGTTTCCAACCACAGAGGCAGGAGAAGGAAGCGTCTAAAATAGCATTGCAAGCTTATGCCTCCACAGTGCCAAAATGTCTTTAGGTCGATAGATTGAATCTGCCTTGATTATCTCCACAAAGAAGGTTATGTTTTCATCAGCGTATGTTTGTTTGTTTGTTTGCTTTTCTGGCTGTTAGCAAGGTGTTGTTATATATTATATATGTTTGTATTATATATTTTACTGCGATGGCGTGGCGAGCTGTCCAGGGTGTACTCTGCCCTCGCCTAGAGTCGGCTGAGATGGGCACCAGCCTCCCTCGGCCCTAATTAGGATTAAGGTGCTCCGAAAATGAATTAAATGTGTGTGTATATATATATATATATATATATATATATATATATATCTTCCCATTTTTGGAAATGTGGTATTACAGTTGGCCCAGCAGGGGCATGGGGTGCTGTGTTAATTTTCATGGCCTGGCAAAGGTTTGCACTCTGCTCTTGTTTCATATGTAATTATGCCACAGTATTCAATGGACAGATTTTTTTATGTGCAGTTAGTGCAATTTCTGCTTTCTTTCTTCTTACCAGACATTTTACTTGTCTTACTCTTTAGAAGTTTTTTCTTAATGCTGCCTTTCATTCAGTTGATCAGGATTATGTTTTTGAAAAACATCACAGCAGGAGATAGTTAAATGGTATATAAATAATATTAGACCTACTGCAAGTTAGGATAAAAAAAAAAGTAACTAACAAATCAGTAAATTGCTTTGCAGGCAACCGAGGGCTCAAAAGATACTAAACTACTTCTTTAATGTTGCGCCCGTTCACTTCTTACATTTTAATATTTTGGACTGATAGCCCGTGTTATATGAATGAAGAAATGCGAGGCTCATTTTGAATGTAGAAAACCATTTATTCCCTTTTTTCCATCTTCCTCCAACTCTGCTTACATGCAGTGTTTACATTTTACACTAAATAACTGAATCTGTAATCAATACTGAACATTAGTACATATATAGTGTAGTAACCAATAATACATAGTAAGCAATGCTTTTAGCCAGCCTGTGAAACTGTGTATGCAGAGTTCTGTCCTTGAGTCGTCTCATACTTGCAGTCAGACTCGTATAACAGCCACGTTGTACAGTATGCACCACATTTGCATGAATTTATGAGGGAGTAAAACAAGACACAAGTCCGTCCGTCCATTCCATTCATTTGCTGAACCACTTAATCCTACTAGGGTCACGAGGGGGCTGGTGCCAATGTCTGCCGATTCTGGGCAAAGGTGGAGTGCACCCTGATCAGCCATCACATGGCAACACACACACACACACATACATATACACACACAGCTGTTCACGCTCCCACTTACACCTAGGGGCAATTTGGAACAGCCAATTAGCCTAATGGGCTTGGCTTTGGACTGAGGGAGGAAACTGGAGTACCGAGAGGAAACCCACACAAGCACAGGGAGAACATGCAAAGTGTACACAGAAACGCCAGAGCACAGGACTCGAACCCAGGACCTTCTTTCTGTAAGGCGGGCGTGCTAACCACTACGCCACCGCCCCGAAGATGCATGTCTCATTCTTTAAAACATTTTCAGTCTTTTGAACCTTATTTGATTCATGATTAAATATTTAATAACCTCATTTAATAGGGTTAAAGCATTCACCCTGTCATTTCTGAGGTCGCAGTAATGGATGTCTTGTTCCTGTCTGCAGCAGTTTTGTTACAGTCGGATCTGAGAAACTAGAGCTTCAGCAATCGGAAATTCCTCGTGTATTCTCTGAGAGTTTGATCTCTTCCTTTGTCTATGTACGCCTGTCTCTGTTCCTCCCCTGCCTTCCTAGCCAGCTATCAATTTTATGTCATCCTCTATCACTCCTCTGTGCCCCCTCATCTACTTTTCTTCTTCTTTCTCACTGTCTTTCTCCACTTTTATGTCTCCCTTTTCCTTCTCTCGGCCCTCTTAGTGTATGGAGTAACTCATCAATGCAGAGACACACAAGTAATATCCTGCCTCGCATTGTCCATAAACTTTACTGTCTGGGCAGATCCCTCACTCCACCCCAGCCTTTTTCCTCTGTCTCTTTTTTACTGCAGTCAATTTAAAGCACAGGAAATATATGTGCATTGCCCTCCCCTTTCCTTAATGTCGACGAAATAGCCAGGTGCAATAAAAGGCTCCTTAATTGTGCCACCATGGAAGCAGGAAGAGGCTCTGAAGGATCTGTTAAAAATAAATAAATAAACGAATGAATGAATGAATGAATGATTGATTAATTAATTAATTAATTAATTAATTAACTAACTAATAATGTTAAAATGGCTGAAAAGGAATCTGAAGCTAGACATTATTTCCAAATGGAATATTACCAGAAAAACGTCTACCACATATCTTCTAATTGATACGTCAATAAAGTTCATTTGAAAAGCTCCTCCCAGTGAATCTTATTTTAAGCTTGGCTCAGTTTGGATAAGCAGCAACCAGCAGCACTCACTGTGGCAAGGGCTGGGTGATATATCGAGTTTTTACGATATATCGATATATCACCCAGCCCTTGCTGTTGTTTGTAGAGCCAATGCCTATTTTAACTCTGTCTGTCCCTCGCACTTCTCTTTGCCCCGCCTCTCTCTATCTCAACGCAACCTGCCCTGTCTTTCCCCACCCTCTCACTCACCCACTACTTGCAACGAAACAATGCAAAGCGAAACGAAAAACTGTGGCCAAGGTATTCGGTGATGGTTCGGATTCAAGATGTCAGATGAGCAGCAGAAGAAAGTATTCTGTAGAGAACAAGTTCGAAACAAAGGTTCGAGCACAACTAATTTAAAATGTGACTCATCATCCACAGACGCAATACGCCACATGTATCCAGCTGTTATTTCCAGGAGTTAAAAAAAACCCACTCCTGTACATGTACCGCTGTCTGACTTGAAACTACTTTTTGTTATTACTTGATAAAAAATTTTGAGATATGATATTTGGTCCATATCACGCTGCCCTAACCTGGGCTACGGATTCAAACTGCTCAGGGAAAATGCATTAAGTGCAGAGATATATCGGCATAACTGCTGTAATTATATTGTAATTAGAAACATTTATAGCAAAGAGTAGTTTAGTGACTGAACTACAATAGATGCTTGTTGCTGTCTTTCTTTGCAAGCTTGCTATGTCAAATAAGCCATAGACAATTCTTTGTCCCCCTAACTACCAACAGTCTATGGCTTGGATGGTTGTCCCGTATCCTGTCTGGTGTCTGTGCATGCCCACCACAGGAAACCCAATAAGGCTGCCGCGTCACTGAGTTTATGCTGATAGGATTTTAGGTATGCATGATGACGTTCAGCAATAAAAAAACAGGTTTATTATTAGTTAAGAGACTGAAACTGAAAATAAAGGCTCATAAATCACTGCTCAGACTTGCACAGTATAAAAAACACACAATGCAACTCTATAGGCAGACAGACTTGCAGGTAAATAAATGTTTGTAGAGCAAATGCCAAAATCAGAAGCTTGACAGAACATGAGCTTGTTAAACAAATACTTAAACTAACAAGACAGGTGACAAATAAAAGCAGGAATCAGCTGGTTAAAGGTGGTGAGATGCAAACCAATTGTTAACCTTTCCTGCTTTCGCTTCAGGCCATAGTCGGAGATTTATTTACTTCCTTCAGGGCTGATGTTGATGCTACCTCCGAGGTTAACGTCACTGTATATTTACTACTGCTAAAACTTCCAGTGCCTCAATTCCTCTTTCTGTCTGCGTTCCAAACAACATGCTAGCCTGCTCGGGAAAAGTCGAAAACACACCGTCACAGTCGCTCCCTCTTTCTCACTTAACCACACATAAGCTGTTCCATTCCTTAAAGGAGCCGTGCTACTCTTATAACACAAGGCTCAGACACCTATCAATTCAGATTTTTTTCAGATATCTGAGAGCGCCGCGTTCAGGCAGTGCCTAAATCTTTATGTCAGTGATTTATAGTGACAGCAGGACGAAGCACAGACCCAGTGTTAAGCAAAATTTTCATTCATTCATGAAAATGAGAAGTGAAGCCATTTCGAGAGAGTTAGTGGTAAATAAATGAGATTAAACCCTTACGTTTCTGCCGACGGGCATGAGGACAAATTTATTGCCGTTGTTTTTATTTTACAGTGTTAATAAAAGGGCCTCCTTCTTGTGAATATTGATGAATTCTTGGTCCTTGCTTATTAATGAAACCTGCCAGACCCTCTGGCTTCCGCCCAGGTTGCCAGATCAGTGATAAAAGGTCTCGGGACTGTTTATTTTTCCAGTCTTTTTATATTTGGTTTGGGATGATTAATTACTTAAGGGATTATGAAACAGTCTGTTAATATAACTTGTAATGACTGTAAATGCACTGATGTCTGGTTATGATAGCTACTAGGAGTGCTGAAATAAATACTAATATCTACCAATTAAATAGCACTACTATTATGAAACCATTCATGCTTATAACACTAACTTATGATAAGTTTACATAATACCACCTATCATGTGTTTTATGAATAAAAAAGGTTACTTCAAAGGAAGAGACACAAATCTTATGATTATGATATTAATCCCATTGTATGCACTAGATTGCACATTGATTGGATATTGTATTATTTGTTTATTTATTAATAACAAAACAAAATCTACTATGATCATGTTATTACTCCTGTTGTTATATTTCATTGTTGTATGGATACATTAGTGAAGCAGACTCAAATACATAGCCCCAACAGACTTCATATTTAGGGCGTTTCACTAGCGAGTATCAGTTCACACAAATGTCAGCAGTATGTCTGGGGCACCAAGTACTCAAACCTAATTTGGTTAAACCTAAGGCTTTAACCTAATATGTGCATTTTGGAACTTTTTCTTTTTGTTTTATTTGTTTGAATAATTGATAGATTTATTTATTTATTTATTTTTTTGCCAAATAAGCAGTACCCTTACAATCATCTACCACATTAACATCAACCACAAATATAAAAAAATTGACAAATTATTATTATCATTTCTGAAGGAGAAGAAAGGATGACCTAGCTAGTCCATTTAATTCAGCTGTACGGTAGGTAGGCAGTGGTGGCATAGTGGTTAAGGCTTTGCGTTACTGATCAGAAAGGTTTATGTACATATTCCAGTACCATTATTTGCCAGTGTTGGGTTCCTGAGCTAGGCCCTTAACCCTCAAATGCTCATTTGTATAAGTCAATCTGGATAATGGCGTCTGCCATGTGCTGTAAACGTAAATGGTGCAATGTGAGTTTAAATGCACTATTACACACCTGAATGGAATTATAATCTTCCACCAAAATGGAGTTTCGGCATGGCTTTTAACCCAATTCGGTGGGGACGCTACTCCACCTAAGTCCAAGAGAATATTTGATTTTGGAATGTCAAGTATTCATACAGGGCCTATTTGCTACATTATCCTCGCTGCATGGCTAAGCTACCTTGGACTCTGTGAGTGCCCCTCTAGTATTTATATATTTATTTCTTTATTTAATGGTTATGTCTCACTCAAAAGCCTAACCGTGGACCTGCCGGTGTTAACAAACCCTTAACAACCAAGAAACCATGGATATGTGCGTAAATAATAAACATCCTGCTGATACTCTGTCAAACAAGTCAAAGGAAACAACTTGCAAAGCACTGTGTTGTAAATTATAGAAAGGTGCAAGACGTCAGGTGCTTTGTGTCTTTCTGGAACCTCAATCGCCACATTTATCACCCCGGTATGGCTACGAGCTTCCGAATCATTCACTCACCTTCTGTTCTGCAGCAAAGCTTTTCTTTATAGGAGCACTAGACGCATGATTGAGATGATCTCCAATGCCAAGAGATGAGCTTTTAATCCAGTCGATAAATTTGATCTCCCGTCATAACACCACGCAGCAAATGGTCCCGTCGTTTTTCCGAGCGGCGATTTTCCAAACCGTGTAATGCAAATGCGGCTAATATGAAAATATATCGACAAAGGAGTGACTGAAATTCGGCAAAAGACAAATCATAAAACAGGGCAGGAAATCAATTATGTCCACAGCAGATTTTATACCTAAGAAACGGGGTGATGGAGAAGGGACCAGACGAGTTGAGGAAAACAGTTATAAGGGAGGGAATGATCGATGAGGCGAGTGGTAAAACTCCTGATTTGTGCACTGTTATGCAGTCCGTGTACAGAACGTAGTACAAAGTACATCTCCATGTCTTATGCCGGTGTCATTTCTAGTGATTGACTCTCTAATTTTCTTATATGTTTTATGTGATATGTATTTAGTATATACTACCTGGGAATACCATAAGCTGAAGACGGGGGTTAATAATTGTTTTAGTATATGCTACACAGGAACATAAGAAAAACAAACTAAATCAAGATTTTTATACTTTATTTTTACATTCTAACCATGATTCTGGCAGGTAAACTCTGCCACGCTCCGTGATCAGAGAATAAGCACGCTTCATAAAGGCATTGCGGGCGAAGGCGTGGTACCCCCCTGAACAGCTCGTCAGACCATTGCAGGCCAAAACACACACACACACACACAACCATTCACACTTACAGCCAGAAGCAATTTGGAACAGCCAGTTAGCTTAATGTGCATGTCTTTGGACATGAGGAAGGAAACTGGAGTACACGGAGAACCCACGCAAGCATGGGGAGAACATGCAAACTCCACACAGAAATACCCGAGCCCGGGACTTAAACCCAGTACCTTCTTGAGGGACATGAGGCCGACATCATAACCACTGCACCACTGAGGCATCTTTATAAACTTATTTAAAGTTTTAGTATATACTACACATAAAAAAAAAAGAAAGAAAAAAAAAATTTTTTTTTTTTTTGAAGCCTCACAGTACTCGTAAGACAGCATCTTGAAACCCAATCAAAATTTGAATAAAGTGCTTTTTAACCCTAAAAAATGTTAGGGGCCATATTGTGGCGCTTTTCTTTGGAATTTTTGGGGCTGTGATTTTGTTGAATTTTTCGATTTAGTGACCGTTGCAAACCGCGTGTGATTGTCGGCCGTTTCTATTTAATCATTATCCACTCAGGATACCCAAATAGTGGACAAATCAGATATGTAGTATATACTAATAGACATTATCCACTACGCAAACCTGGAATATCGCTTAAATCTATTCAAAATATGCTGTTCTATATCAGGAACTATTCAGTGCTGTCCGCAGAGCCTTTGGAGAGTAATTGTTTTAGTATATGTACTAGTATAGTATGTACTTTATAGACTTTGTAATATTTTTAATTGATTCAGAGCATATGTGTGTGAGGGAAAGAGGGGGGGGGGGATACTGTTAAGGCTTCTCTCTGTGCATACATTTGTGTGGATCCTTTGACTTATTGTCCTTCTCCGCCTGCAGCCACTTTGTTCCCAGTAGAAACAGCAGAACTGTGCGGTTCAGCTAATAAGTCTGTAAGGTCGTTTTTCAGACGTGCTGTCAAGAATCTTAGTGATTTACTGATTGCGCACTCTTAAGAAAAAAAAAAAAAAAAAGGACTTCCAGAGAATTCTTTGGATATTGAAGGGCTCTGTGTGGAGCGCGCTCTCCGGAAGAGAAAGCTTGTGAAGTAGGGCAATAAAGGGTGCTACAGGATATGGAACCTTATCTTGTGCAGTTTTGTGGTTAATGTATCCTGATATTGCCATTGCTTCCTTTTTAATGACGTTAATTACATATATTTCTGTCAGTACCGCAGAATTTACTGCACTCATAAAATAGTGATAGTCAAATTTAATGCCTTGTTAGAATAATTTACTTAAAGAAAGAAAACGGGAACTAGTGGCACACCTGTAGTGTTTCAGCACATCTGCACTACTCACTCACTCACTAGCCGCACCGCTGAAGCCTTGTAGGGTCACGGCGAGGCTGGAGCCTATAGAAGGCGGGGTACACCCTGAACAGCTCGCCATATCGTTGAATGGCTAACACACACAACCATTCACACTCACTATCACATCTAGGAACAGCTAATTAGCCCAATGTGCACGTCTTTGGACTGTGGGAGGAAGCTGGAGTACCCTGAGAGAACCCACTCATGAACAGGGAGAACATGCAAACTCCACACAGAAACAGCCTCACCAAGCCCGAGACTTGACCCCAGGATTTTCATTCTGTGAGGCTAACGTGCTAGCCACTACACCACCGTACTGCCCAACATGTTTGCACTTATTACCGACTGATTAATTATGCACAAGAAGACATGAAGAACCAATGCTGTCATGGTGTCGGCAATCGTAGATGTAGGTTCCATTCAAGTTAAGTACAAAGCTAGTAAACTGGGAAGCAGGAGGGAATTTATCAGGCTACTGAACTGCTTTATGTTGTAATAGGGTAGCTGGGAAAACATTATTTAATGTCTTTTGGAAAGGATTTCTACTAGATTTTGAAGAGTGTCTGTGAGGACCTGCCATTAGTGAGGTCAAGCGCTGTTGTTGAGCGAGGAGGTCTGGCGCTGTTCCACTTCCTCCCAAAGGTGTTCAGCAAGGTTGAAGATGGGGCTGATACAGTTACCAGTATTTTATTGATACCGGTTGCTATCATAATTCCACAAATTTTTGTAGTTAATGTTACTGCTGGTTTCATGCCGTGATTGTCTGATGGAGTCGTCTAGTAGTGATGAAGAGATAATTGTTATAAACACTCAAATTTTTGTGTACACCCGCTGTCGGAATGGAGAGGGAAACATGGAGCGTCTCATAATCTCATTCAAGAGTTGAAGCTCACACACACACACACACACACACACACACACACACACACACACACACACACACACACACACACACACACACA
>JAQMYF010000008.1:25997594-26011213 GCA_030014195.1 Neosilurus mollespiculum
ATAACAGTACTACAATTTCATCCCACTCAAGATCTTATATCTTATATATATATATATATATATATATATATTATGCCTCGTAAACCATGTCAGTGCACAGAAATTACATTATGGTTTGGGTATTATAAGTCTATGGCTCATGATCTCCATATATTACATACAGTAGTTGATATATAGGTTCTATTTTATCACCGATAGTTAAAATAACAACTGCTCTTAGTAAGTACACTCTTTGTGTTTGTTGTGCACACATATACTGTATATGACATGTGTATATGAGTGTAGAACTGATGTAAATCATGTATTTAATCATGTTTTGGGGGGTACACATCACTAAGACAACAGATAACATCACATTTGCTCAGTTCTTCTTTAATTACCGGGGAATTATTAATTCTGGGTTTTGTGGAGATTTACTCAAATCAATAGATTTAATTAAATGAATAAGCTCTCAATCCCGGATTATCCCTGATTTTATTTAACCTTGAGTATGTTACGGCTTCTGGAATAGTGAGATGTCAGTTATATTTCGCTCCACTGTAGACTGAGTGCACAACAGCAGAGCTGAACTAATTTATTTTTCATGGTGATGTGTGAAATGTGTAAAACTGGTTCTGAACCATTTATGTTCTAATCCAAGTAGCATACACCACCACTGTAATGTTAGCCCGTCTTACATGGGTCTGGTTCTGCATTTACTCCCTCAGGCAGACCAGATGGACAAGACAAATTCTAAATTTCAAAATTTTATTTGAATTGTTGAATTTCACTGCAGTGAAATCTGCACCTAAGATATTTCATATTTCATGATTTTCTCTGGTAATTTACATCCATTTGTGTGTTTCAGGCCTGTTATATATAGCAAAAAATGTTTTGATGGGCCACATTAGGGTTAGTACAGAGGTACAACGTTTATTCATTCATTCATTCATTCATTCATTCATTCATTTGCTGAACCACTTAATCCTACTAGGTTCACAGGGAGGCTGGTGCCTAATTTAGCCGACTCTGGGCGAAGGAGGGATACACCCGGAACAGCTCGACAAAGCGTAGCAGGGCAACACACTTGGGTCATTCTCAAAGAAATGCGTATTTTATGTCCCACTCTTTAAGTTGACAAAATATGACCTAATAATGAAAGCACTGGCATGAAATAACTGATTTTCGCTCATAAACGTCAATGATAGCAGGCTGTATTCATTGATTAAATCTTCTCACTAAACTTTCCCACGTTTTCACCCTGTCATACACTGAGAGCACTTATTACAACAGAGTTGACGTCCAAAAACTGTACTTACAGTTGCAATAATTTTTAAGCAAGAAATTCACTTACGGTCTGAAAGGCTCAAACGTCCATGCTGAATTTCACGCGCTGACGTTCTACACTGCCCTCTAGTGCCAACTGCATGTAAAATTAAAAACCTGAATTAGATTCGGACAGCGAATATACTTGTGTGACAGAGTTGACACAGTTCTTGGGGACATAACTTCATATGCTCGAAAGGCAAAAAATGTATTAATTTTCTGTCTTTGTACATATAGAGCTTAAATTGTCAACACATGAAGGTACTTTTACCATGTGATTTATACAAAATTAAATTTTAAAAAAATAATTGGGTATAAAAAGAAGGGGACATAAAATATGCATTTCTATGAGAATTACCCCACCAGTCATCGGGAGGGTCAATTTGGAACAGCCAGTTAGACTAACATGCATGCTTTTGGACTATCGAAGGAAACCGGAGTACCCAGAGAAAACCCCGTAAACACAGGGAGAACATGTAAACTCTACACGCAAATCTCCGAGCTTGGGAATTGAACCCAGGAGTGAGGCGGGCATCCTAAGTACTACGCCAACATGTCACCTTAGGGTAAAACAATGAAAACAAAATGCATTGCATGTCATCAAACGATTGTGGTCATGATTTGGTACAAAAGCAGCATCCAAAGGAAAGGATCCCCAGTTTGTCAACAGATGTGTGAAAAACATATTGAAATGTTTAAAACTGAAAGAAATACAGGATAATCATTGAATAATTTAACCCTCTAAGGTGCACAATATCATAAACCAAATCAAGAAATCTGGAGGAATTATTCAGAGGGGGTCGAGGGCATAAGCCTAAGCTGAACATCTGTTATCTCCAGTCCCTCAGAGGGGACTGCATCTATAACCACCATTCATCATACAACTGATGTAACCACATGAGCTTGGGGCAACTTTAGCAAACTTATTGGTATGGTATGTATTAGTGTTGTTTGCAAAAATAAATTACACTTCATGGTGGTACAGTGGTACAGTGGTTAGCACAGCCACCTCACAGCAAGAAGGTCTCGGGGTCGGTTCCCAGGATCGGGGCGTTTCTGTGTAAAGTTTGCATGTTCTCCCTGTCATTGCATAGGTTTCCTCTGGGTACTCTGGTTTCCTCCTACAGTCCAAAAGCATGCATTGATGGCATGATTGGCGGTTCCAAATTGCCCCAGGTATGAGAGTGATTGTGAATGGTTGTATGTGTGTTGGAACTGCAATGGCCTGACGGGCTGTTCTGGGTGTACCCTGCTTTCGCCCAGAGTAGGCTGAGATAGGCGCCAGCATCCCTGCTACCCCAATTAGGATTAAGTGATTAAGAAATGAATGAGTGAGACCTGACTCACATGTAAATGATCTTGTCCGAAAGAACAAGCCAATTTAATTTCAAAGAGAATTGAATAAATTCAAACTGGAATTCGCATATTTTCTGAAATAGTCAGTCGAATCCGAGGTAAATGATCCGTATTCGCGGTCTTGGTGAAAATTGTTAAACCTGCGCAAAATTGTGGTGCGAAATTAGGATTAATAGTTATTATTGTTAGATATTCGAAGATATTCGAAGGTTTTCGAAGAGACCGCATTTCGAGCATAATGGCGATATTTTCGTCCGAAACCAACCGAAAACGCGGCTATATCGCTTACGTGTGAGTCAGCGCTAACACTTCGGTGGTGGCAGCATTAATGTAGAAATGTATGCTGAGATTTTAAAGCAACATCTTTTCCAGGGACGTTCATGCGTTTTTCAACCACACAATGCAAAGCGAGCCTTCTTGTGTACATTATACATTGTGTTTGGTTTATGATCACATGCCATGTGATGCTTTTGCCCTTTATTGATATATTTGACATTTTTAAGACCTGCTTAGGGAAAATGTCATCACATCAATCAAAAAAATTTTTTTTTTTTTTAAGATCTTTTTAAAGACTCTACCCTGGTGCTCCGTTTATTCCGCAGTCTACTGAAGACCTTTTGTTGATGAAGGTAGCAGGATCTTTCTGTCACGGCATCAGTCTTCCTCTTAATGGAGTCTGGTGCGTTGCACAAAAGAGCACGAGAAAAAAGTGGAACGAAGGAGCAATAAAAAAGCAGAGCAGGTGAGGAATGTCTGCTCTGTTGTGACTGAACAAGAAAAGAAAAGGTCAGCCTGGATTTAACTGGGTATTTAATGTCTTTACATTTGAGCTCTTCTTTTCTTTGCACTTTGCTGCTCTAGTTCATCCTCCTCCTCGTCATCATCATCATCCTCATGTATACACTCTTTTACTTCTGGTGTCTGTCTGACTCACTTTTTATTTGCTGTCTATTGTTTTCGTTCTCTCATTGGACTGCTGCTGGGCCTTTTGATCTTGTGGCATTCTGTATTGACCTCCTGTCAGATTTCCTGGCCAAAGGATTTACCCAGAATCCACTAGGCTCCAAGAGTAGGAGCTGAGAATTACATCATCTGTCTCTTCTCTTACTCCGGATTCCCTTATTGTTCACTTTGAACAAACCTCTCACAGCAGTGAAAGGAAAAAATGAAATATGCAAATCTTTTGCATTCCAAATTAAGGGCAGGTTCATTTCACTTGTGTTGTCAAACAGTGAACGCATCCCCCATGAACAGTAATATCCTATACTAGGGTCGCAGGGGGAAACGGTAGCCAATCCCAGCTGACTTCGGACGTGAGGCAGGGTACACCCTGAACAGATCGACCAAAATGGTCTCAGTGTATTTTTGCTAATACTTAAATGCCATTAGTCAAAGAGGTCTTTATGTGTTAGATCGAAGCTGGCCCTGAGTTGGATATATTGCCTTGTGGGTGGTCCCCTCCGAGTCATGCTTTGTTCAAAACTCTGTGCTGAACAAGGATCGGCATATTGATTCTGCATGAATTCATTAAGTGCTGCAGCCACTCTATATATGTGAGATACTGTGCTTTCTCTCATTAAGAATTAATGGTCAAGGTGCTTGCATCAGACAGACGAAAGCACACACACACACACACACACACACACACACACACACACACACACATATATATAAGATGTGTTACACTCACACCAACTGCTAGAAATAACTGGAGAGCTACTGACTCACTCACTTGCTGGAGCGCATCTCAGCCGCAATTTGGAACAGCCACTTCGCCTAATGTGCATGTCTTTGGACTGTTGGAGGAAACCGGAATATCTGGAGGAAACCAATGCAAGCATGGGGAGAACACCAGCACAACCATTCACACTCACAGTCACACCTAGAGGCAATTTGGAACAGCCAGTTAGCCTAATGTGCATGTCTGGTGTGTGCGGACTGTGGGAGAAAACCCAAGTACCCGGAGGAAACAGAAGCGTCCTGTCCAAGCCCGGAATTCAAACGCACAAACTCCTTGTTGTGAGACTCCGTCGCGGATCAAGACTTACCTTCAACTGGTCGTTTCATGTTCATGCAAACTCCACACAGAGCCTGGGACTCGCACCGAGGACCTTCTTGCTGTGAGGCGGACATGCTAATCACTTTGTAACCGTGCCGCCCCCTGGGGAGCTAACAGAACTTATAACCAATGTTTTCTTTCTACTGTGAAATAAACCCTGTATTTGGTATCCAGTTAGACTAATTTTATTAAACCTGCTTCACTGGCTTGCCCATAATGCTTTTCTACACTGATCCAAAATTAAACTCAGCAGTGTCTCTAATCTCTGGCTTGTTAATCCCTGAAGAATTATAACCACAAAGGTTAACATTAGCCAGCTAGCTTTTATCATGCCCAGACGTCAGCCTTGTACTGGCGCAGACACGAAAACAAGCCCTGAATTAGGATGCATGGCTTTATACAGCGAGCTAATTTACGTTGCCTATAAATCTATGAGAATTCACATCTCCTCCTGATAAGAGATTTCATGATCTGGGTATGGCTCAAATTTGCTGCGCGGGGCAAGTTAACTGAAGTGAACCTAATTAATATACATGAAGTCAAATCCTTCAGACAGGGCAGATGATGCAATTGAAATTTCTTACTAGCTTTGATGGTTGTCTGTTACCCCGGCAAAGAGACGTCGCTCAGATGTTCTGAACAGGTCTATCTTCACTCCATTTGCATATGCAGTGTGGTTCGTCATTTGGAAGAAAGTGATGGTGCAATGATAAACAAGAAAAATGTAGGTAGGTCAGTGACGGTTTGCAGTGGGACTGCAGATTTTTATTTCAGCTGAGTTTGTGCAAAAAAAAAAATAAAAAAAAAGATGACCCCTGCTGTAAGGGTTTATAATCTTAAAAGACAGGGGATTGATGCTAGTTGGTCCAAATAAAGTCACAATACAGAAGAAGAGATATGTTTTCAGTCCTTTACAGAATGGATTGGGACACTGGGGCCTTTAGGATGTAGAGAGAAGTTCACTCCACCAATGAGGACCAAGAATGTTAAAAAGATACAAGATGCTGACCCAATAGGCAAATGGTCATTCAGTACATTCAGATCGTCAGCTGACCTCATTTTATTGTAATAATTTGACCCTTCTGAAACACAGTGGGGCAGCACGGTGGCATAGTGGCTAGCACGTCCGCCTAGCAACCACAAGAAGTTCTGGGCTCCGGCGTTACTGTGTGGAGTTTGTTCATGTTCTCCCTTTGCTCCTTTGCTTGCGTGGGTTTCCTCTGCGTAGGCTGTTTTCCTCCCACCGCCCTGTGTCGGCTGAGATAGATGCAGCCTCCCCGCGGCCCCTAGTAGGAGTAAGCGGTTCAGCAAATGAATGAGTGAGTAATCGACACACAGTGACATCTTTACCATAGCCACGGGCTGTCATTCTACATAGATGTAAATTAGAAGGTACTCACTGCATCAGTTAAGTTTAAATAACATGTTGCCAGCTGAAGCATATTAATCAGTGAAGCAAGTATTTCATCAAAGTCTCTTCCCTGTTTGCTAATTTGAATCCAGGTTTCTTTTCTTCTTTCTTTTTTGGCATGGCCATGTATATTGCTTTAGGAGCAGATAATGTGTTCCTCTGACTCCTCTATTATGGAAAATATAGCCAGGCCTCAGGGAGTGTGAGGGCTAGATGACGAGGCTGCATGTCCTGCATTAATTTATACATGCAGTGCCCTACATAGGGACACACAGGTGAGACCAGGACAGCACAAAAGTGAAATGATGGAAAGGACATCTCTTTTGCACCTCAGAAGTCTGGAGGATATGTGTTTAGGCATACAGGGACAGGATGTAGTGATGTTAATGTTGGGGGTGGTGTTTGGTATTCGAATGGGTAGCAAGCATGTCTGTCTTTATTGTGAAAAAATGAAATGGAAAGCTTTTCATTCTGGTTTTCTTACTGGCGAATAGGATTTTAAGGGATGCTCAGTTGGTGATCTCTCAAAATAGGATCCAGATATCAGATATAATATTAACTGGAAGCTAATCACCTAGCTAAGCTTACTGATAACAGGGAGCCTGGTGCCTAACTCAGCCGACACTGGGCAAAGGCGGGGTACACCCTGAATAGTTTGCCAGGCCATCGCAGGGCAACACACACAACCATTCACACTCACACCTAGGGGCAATTTGGAGCAGCCAATTAGCCTTACGTACATGTTTTTGGCCTGTCGGAGGAAATCGGAGCACGCGGAGGAAACCCACGCAAGCATGGGGAGAATATGCAAATTCAGCGTGGGTGCTGACCACTACACCAGTGTACCACCCTGCGTTAAATAAACGACTAGTAATATGATAACACAAACTCAGATACTGGTATATAATTTGTTCATATATTCGCCTACCACCCACTAATTCGCCTACCACCCGCTAGCGCCTACCACCCGCAAACCCGCCATCCTTTTCTGATCGACCTTATCACAGACGATTTGAAACTGTGAGGCTGCACCAATGATGACGATGCTACTCGGCGCAAGGTAGCGTCCCTTAGCGAGAAGCCATGTAGCCGCGGGGACAACTCGTTGCTAGGTATTGGAACCGATGCCGGGTTGGCAAGCAGAACAGGTCTTATTTTTCGTCTTGCTGGGTGTCATGCCGCCCTCGGCGGGGAAGCCGGTTTACATGCCGATCACCCGTCCGTGCAGCAGATTGTACTGGGTTACACGGCTACCAGTAACAGACACCATGTCTGACCTGACTTGAAAGCTCGTTGACTTGCAGTTAATAACCACCTAGCTACTTAGGAACACCGGACTAGTGTCCCAAAAGAAAAATACAACAAATATTATAATACCCGTGAAAATCATATATTGTGTGGAAGAAGAGATCGAAATTTACATGTGCATGAACATAGTTAAGATTCAGCAACGTACTGGACTCCACACAGGGTGCAACAGAAGGGCTAGGCATCAAAATTCAAGCAGAGCAACGTAGAACACGCAGTCCAATGCACATCGATTTGTATAGCGGTAAAATCAAACGTGCGTCTCGAACAGAACACACATCGTTTCGAGCACAACAAAGCAGACGTCCACTGGAGCAGATCTAAAGTAATGAAATCATGCTGGTAATCCTTATTCATATTTAATGATGTACGGCAATAGTAAGATCATATTGCTGACTCTATATCATTAAGAGACAAGACAACTAATTTGCTGGAGCGCAGCTTCTTTTTTATTGCTATATTAATTAAAGCATAAATGCTAATTGTGCACATGTTTGCCATTTCTCTTCCCAGGAAAGATATCTGCAAGTTGCTCCTCAGCTAATTAAAACAAATTTACTCCATGATTATATATCCTTACTTATTGGACTAGATGACGGAACTTGGCAAGGAAATTATTATTCAAAATTTTTTTTTTATTATTAAAAAAATCTTATTGGACATTTTAATAATAAACTCATCGACAGATGAAGGATTTTAGATCCAGTGGTAAGCCCATGAATGATGCCATAATCCTAGTTAATTAGTCTCTCGCTCTCTCTCTCTCTCTCACACACACACACACACACACACACTGTGATTATTATTTGTTTATTTGTTTATTTATTTATTTATTTATTTATTTATTTATTTATTTATTTATTTATTTATTTTTAGAGCGCAGGACATTTTTTCTTAACAAATGATTGCCTGACTGACTTCATTATAATGGGAATGTGTGGGAGTCACTCAGTAGATGGTGGTGAAAACCTAAAATCGAAAAGTTTGCATAAACCTGCATTAAACTGAAATGAAGCTTTTACCAGATTTGCAAACACTGGTTTTCTTTATACCTGCCTGGACATGTGAATGAATCCCAATAAGGCATAAATTATTAATCACCTGTACAGCACAGCTGATTTGCATGGTGAGACACCCACAGAATTACATTAAAAATTCAAGTGCACAGGCAGCTGTAAGCACAGGACCATCGATTATGGTAAAGGTTATGAAACAGGAAAGGAAATTATTTAAATCACTACTGTGCTAATAATAAAGAGGTCAAGATAAAGATAAACAGATCTCTATTGTCAACTGTTGCATGCAGCTCTCTGTTTAGCAGCAATTATTAAAAATTGCGGAGGCCCGGTGGTAGGGTGCTGGATTACTGATCCCAAGGTCGGGGGTTGTCACGGCTGTCCCCCCAGTGCAGCTATCTGGGTTATCAAATGCCGGCCATGTCTCTCGCTGTCTGTGGTGAGAGACATGTACAAGAACCATTGCTGACTTTCGTAAAGAGTGTGTTTCTGCCCTGCGATGGCCTGGCGAGCTGTCCAGGGTGTACTCTGCCCTCGCCCAGAGTCGGCTGAGATGGGCGCCAGCCTCCCCGCGACCCTAATTAGGATTAAGCGCTGCAGAAACTGAATGAATGATTATCATCATTTGCGGGGAGGCTGGAGCCTGTCTCAGCCGACGCTGTTAGAAGGCGGGGTACACCCTGAACAGCTCGTCAGACCATTACAGGGCAACACACACTCACACCTAGGGGCCATTTGAAACAGCCAGTTAGCCTAATGGGCATGTTTTTGGACTGTAGGAGGAAACCTATGCAAGCACGGGGAGAACATGCATACTCCACACAGAAACCCCTTCGTCGAGCTTTAGTCTTGAAGCCGGGACCTTCTTGCTCTGCCGCCCATATTTGATTTAATATGTAAGAAATAATACATGGTGAGGTGGACGTCATCACTAAATTAACCCTGTTAGAGTAACAAGTACAGTATCTCACTTCTTGTTGTCGCCCTCCCACAGTCCAAAGACATGTATGTCAGGCTAACTTGCTGTTCCAAATCACCCCTAGGTGCGATTCATGTACCCTGTACTTCCCCCAGCGTCAGCCGAGATAGGCTACAACATTAGTAGAAGGATTATGCGGTGCAGTAATTTCATGACTTGCTGAATTCACAGGATTTTCCTGAATATTAAATTTCTTGTGTAAACGCACGTATAAACAAAATATTTCCATCCTGATTAATGAGGCCTGGTGTGAGTGCCAAATTAGCATCGTTATAGGGTACCTGTGGTGAATTAGTGTTACTAGTTATTTATCACGTAGAAAATCAGCGGATCCTTCTGGCAACATCAATCCATGGTCCATGTGAAAATACGTGCGAGTGCTGCGACGCTGGACGTGTTGACTTTCTGATTGGCTGTTCCAGCCTAGTAGTGACGCGAAGTCGTTGGATTGGCTGGGTTGCATCACAGAAACCCCCCACGTGCGACATAACACATTTCCGGCCAGTCCTGAGCTGCACAAACAACAAGCGCAGAAATCGCGGAAAACATTTATTTTTGTTTTTAAAACCAACTGATGACAGGAAAGCCGAGCTGGCAACACATTAGCTGCATAAGCCACTTAGGATTTACCGTCACACTCATCTCTGGCATCATTCTCGTCGCACTGTTTCCACAAAGACTCCTCACTCTCTGGTTCAAATAGGCAACCATTTACACCCATTTCCTCCAAATTGCTGCCATAGTTGCTTCCTGAACATGTTTTTATCAACTAAAATGTTGCTCGCTGAATAGATCCGCTTGTCAACACTGGACAACCCCGCCCAACGAGTTCACGTCACTTCTGGGGAAAACGGCTGGTAACCCTTGGTGCAGCTCCCGCTAGTAATACAGGGGAAATTACCCAATTTTGTGCTTTTTATGGTCATTTATGTTAAAATAAGCATCTGTATCACTTAAATTATGCTGTAAGGATGACCAATACCGGTACACTTTCAACAACTCGTGCTGTTTTTTTTAATGAAAGACACACGCCTTATAGACACGTGCACATGCAGGCCTTCAGTTAACCATGTCCTGATTGTTGTAAGGTAATAGTAAGTTATGAAGCGGCGCATGCAGTCGATGGTAGCAGCGAAAACAGAGAAAGTCTTCCCTCTGCTTTATTTTTATAGCTGCTGCTCCTTTCTCCTTTTTTTTTTTTTTTTTTTTTTTAAAAAGTCATTTAGGGAAATTAGTCTTAAGATCGTGACTCTCATCATGCCCATTGTATTGATCTAGCAAAGAGCTTTGGACTGAGATTACCCAGAGAGTGGGGACCAAGTGCTCTGTCAAGCATACAGATCTCAGAGGTGTGTGAGTGTGTAGAAATTTATGCTTGACTTTGCCGTACTGTATGTCAGTGTGTACTCTTCCACTGCAGCTCCAGAGCTGATTGTGATAAGTGTGCTTAGCTTTATTGGAGTGATTATACATTCGTACATTTTGAGGGCGTGTGTGTGTGTGTGCAGTGAAGGTGGGATGCTGACAGGTTGAGAGCGTGGATTGAATTTGATGAGTTCTGTGTTGTTAGACCATGAGCTCATCCCTATACACACACACACACACACACACACACACACACACACGCACACACGGCCTACTGTCTTTCCCGCCGTCTGGAAAAGGGTTACTCAGGACAATAAGTCTTGTTGGTTCTGTTCTAGTAGAAAACTTTTCATTGTAAGTGTAGGTCTAAGGCCAGAGAGAGCACTCGATACATGAACTATTTCAACTTTCTTTTCTTGTCTCCGCCTCTAAACGGAGCCTTCATTCTCAAGTGTACGCTGTCTAGGGTGTCTATTCCTGACACAGTATCTTGTAGGTTTCGCACGAGTGACATTAAGGTTGTCCTTTGGAGTCATGCTTTCTTTCTTTTTTCTTTTTTTAAACAGATCAACCTCTTAGAAATATATAGACATACATTCCTGTGAGAGATTATTCCTTTCTCTCTCTCTCTCTCTCTCTCTCTCTCTCTCTCTCTCTCGCTCTCTCTCTCTCTTGCTCACTTGCGCTCTGCGTCTCTTCCTCTTTTCAAACCCAAGTCTTCTTTACAATCAGAAAAGCACAAGGCCAAATCATTATGTGGAAAGAGCACTTAAGGTCAAGTACTCGTACATTTACACTCTCTCTCTCGCTCTCTCTCTCTCTCTCTCTCTATTCTTTCTGAAGAGGACGGCTTTTTGTTAGCATGACTGGCATGACTTGGAGTCCCTTTTTTGTGATAATAGAAGATTATCATTTATTAATAAACCTGACACCTAAAACTCTATAGAAATATGTGAGACATATTGGCACGAGAGCAGGAAGAACCAAACGGGTGCAGGATCCGTCAAAGGGCGTTTAGATCGTCATTAAATCCTAATCATATTAGACAGGTCAATTACAAGCTAGCAGGCCCTGAGAGCTTGAGACAACCTTAGGGGCTAATTGACAATCATGCTAAAAGCTCTCGATGGCATGCTGCTTTATTGTACTAAATCAATATTCAGTATTCAGTGCTGTCTGAGAAGTAAGAGGATTTGTTGTTTACATTATATTCTTTTTTTATATTACATTAAAAACCATGTATTGTTCTTAATGCCAAGTATTTTATAATTGGATTTGTTATTAAGTGGAAGACTGTGAATGTGGATTAAAAAAAACCCGAAAAAGTTTTCATAAAAGTGAATTTTAAAAGAATTAATATATGCTTGCACTGCATAATGCATTTTTGGCTCAAAAAACAAATTTCACGCACAAGCCATAACATTTGATTGCCATAAAAAAAATAGCCGTTCTACAGAACGTCATAAGCCCTCTGCTAGGACGCCTCAAGCGCACGGAGGACAAAAGCCATCCCCCATATGAACAGTTTTGGACAATCCACATTTTATAAGCCACCCGCACACAGGTTTAGGTCCTAGGGAGTGCCTATGCAAAATTTCAGAAAGCTATCATGCACATGACTCTAGCAATGGCCCGGACAAACTATATATGTTCAAGGTCACTGTGCCAAGGTCAAAGGTCACATATGCAAATTAGTTACCCCAGGCACAGGTTTAGGTCATAGGGAGTACCTATGCAAAATTTCAGAAAGCTGGCCTGTGCATGAGCTGAGCATTGGCTGGGACTAAGTTATTGTCAAATCCATCCAGGCATAACCGGCTGAGGGGTAAAAAGCTTTGGATTGAAAAGGACTGTTTAAAACATGGAGAAGCCCATTACACACACAACCATTCACACTCAATACCTAGATGCAATTTCAGCAGTCAGGTGTATGTCTTTGGACTGTGCAAGGAAACTGGAGTACCCAGAGCAAACCCATGGAAGCTCAGGGAGAACATGCAAACTCCACACAGAAACCCTGGACTGTTGCTGTTAAGCGGACATGCTAACCACTACGCCACTGTGCCGCCTATGATATTAATTACTCCTGTACATTGCCAGATACTCGTAATACACGTATCTACAACTTCCTACAGTGAACCTATCCTTGGTGGCTTGCGTTGGCTCATACTAACGTTGCATCATTTGAGACGCCCAAGGCTATTTTCTGCGATTTCCGCTATTCGAATACCGCCTCGGGGGTACTAAGCGCCATTTTGGCAAAGAGCTCTCTGGAGTTTTTGAGGAAAAATGCCAGGGGGCGAACCAGTTTTTTTATCCGATTAAACCAGGAGGTTACATTTATAATAACTCATTCCTTTGACTTCCTGCGAACAAATGTAGACAATCAGTATTAATGAAAGCATTTAGGTAACATACTTAACGCTACACTTTTTAACAAGTCCAAGAAGCAATATGGCGGCCATTTATGTCAGAAACCCTTGGCGAGAACCACCAGAAGTATCCACGTATAAAAGCAGCGCCGGCTCCGACATGGTGTTCCCACCACCTGTGGCATTATTTCCCCAGGGTTCCCGAATGACCCTGAATGGGATACCATCAACACAATGCTTCCACACAAAGAGACCAGCTGTAATGCAGATAAGCAAAGTTTAACACAAGGAAGTAATGAAGCAATGTGGAGATTTACAATATTCAATTCAGTTCAATTCAGTTTATTTGTATAGCGCTTTTTACAATTGATATTGTCACAAAGCAGCTTTACATAGTAAAATTAAATTAAGGAGGAATCTAAAAATTTTCTCTACAACCCCTACACAT
>JAQMYF010000008.1:26032520-26052245 GCA_030014195.1 Neosilurus mollespiculum
AACTCCACACAGAAACGCCCGAGCTGGGAATTGAACCCAGGACCTTCTTGCTGTGAGGCGGACGTGCTAACCACTGCACCACCGTGCCGCCCCTACCTCCAAACTTAATTAACATTTTGTGTAATCTTATTCGTGTTCATAATTCTGTGTTAAAATATGAATTAAATTTTGTTATATTTACGCTTCACAAGTTCGGGCATTTTACCGATGGTGAGTTTAAAGTGATACTAGACGAATCTGTGTAGGCTATCCCATGTGCCAAGCATAATCTCGTTAATTAGTAAATCATTTAACTGTCATATCAGATGGTGGCCTAGACAGATGATTATTATATTAACAGGAGAATATGAAGGTAAGAGACCTATATTTTAATATTCTCTGATAGGAAAGTCCTACATATAGCCGTGCAGATTTTCACTGTGTCTCTTTTGGGAAATCATTTCTGGTGTCAGTCAGGTAGACCACAGAGGTACTCCAGAGAGAGACAGACGACTTTAAGCTGATCTTCACACATTCATTTATTTTACGTTGCATTTAAGATGCAGCCAATAATAACAGCAGGCCAACATCTAGTGTATGCACGGAAAACTCTATGGTGTATGTATGGGGTTATGTATAAATACCCAAAATATCATTTTGAAATACCGTACTTTTGCTCTGGGTGCTCTGGGTACTCTGGTTTCCGCCCACACACCAAATTTGATGTGTTGACCAGACCAAATTTCCACATGGTGAATATTTTAGTTTTGGCTCATGTATTCCAAGCATTATGCACTCAGAATAATGTTTTTTATTCCTGAGATAGTGGACCAATCAGATTGCGCAATACTCATGTAGTATATACTAACAAGCATTAATTGCTAATGAACCTGGTGACTATCAGTAGTGCATCTTTCCAATTATTATTATTATTTTTTTTTAATTAAAAGAATACATTTATTTATTTATTTATTTATTTATTTATTCATTCATTCATTCATTCATTCATTCATTCATTCATTTATTTATTTATTTATTTATTTATTTATTTATTTAGTCATTCTTGCTCATTAATATTTATTTATTTATTTATTTATTTATTTATTTATTTATTTATTGGGGGGGGGGGTGGATTGGGTTGAGCTTCTGTGGATGTGTCTCATGTTCCCAGCTGGTGTATAACTAAATATAAGAGAGTACTTGGAAATGTAAAATAATGTAATTGTCAACTATTACTGGAATATCTCCCTTCCCTGAGCCCCACCTCCCCCTTTCTCCTCTCTTTTCCTTTTCCTTTTAAGTGTCAGAGAGACAGAGACAGAGCGAAAGGGGGGTGGGGGGTTATTGCCCAGGGATGTGCACATTTAATAAAAGCTAAATGAAGTCATCCATAATGTGCCATCCAACACTCATCTGTGGCCCTTCTCACCCATAACCCAGCTCTCTATCTTCCCCTCTGCCTCTTTTTCTCCCTTTCTTCACCAGCCCTCGGGGTGTTCAGGAACCTGAACACACACATATGATTGAGGGATTCTGCTCAAGAAGAATAAAAAAAGCGTGGAAAGGCTCTCAGGTGGTGCCAGAATGTGGGATGGTAATTGTATAGCCAGCACGTGTGTGTGTGTGTGTGTGTGTATGTGTGTGTGTGTGTTTGTGTGTGTGTGTGTGTGTGTGTATGTGTGCCTCTCTATAAAGACTATTGAACCATCCTACAAATGTAGAACATCCTCCAAATACGCTTCTGTTCGAAAGCTGTGAAATGCTCCACTTAAGAAACAAAGTGTTTTGTTTTCTTTGCTTTTGTCCTTTTGGGGTTTTTTCTCTCATCCGGCTTTGACTTTTCCAAACCCACTGCTCACTTGCTCACGTGCCTCCCTTGTAATTAGTCTCGTTGTGTCTGGTTTGCATTTACATTCTGTTGTGTCTGGTTTGGATTTTACACATTGGGGTCTTAAAGCTAACACAGTCTTCACTTTTCTGGGAGGGCGGCACAGTTGCACTGTGGTTGCCACGCCCGCCTCGCTGCAAGAACGTCCCGGATTCATGTCCGGGGCTCGGATCGGGTGTTTCTGTGTTGAGTTTGCATGTTCTGAACATGCTTGCATGGGTTTCCTCCACCCAAGTTACTCCAGTTTCCTTCAGCAGTTCAAAGACATGCATGTTAGGCTAACTGGCTGTTCCAGACTGCTGCTAGTTGTGAGTGTGAATGGTTGTGTGTGTGCTGACCCTGCAATGGTCTGGCAAGCTGTTCAGGGTGTACCCCACCTTTGCCAAGTGTCAGCTGAGATAAGCTTCAGTCTCCCCGCAGCCCACTGGGATAATATCTGTTATTTCACTCACTCTCACTCACTCATTTGGCAAACCGCTTAATCCTACTAGGGTCGGGGGTCACATCTGGCACTGGGCGAAGTCGGGGTAGATCCTGACCAGCTTCCCAGTCCATCGCAAGTCCAAAATCTACAATTTTACAACCTACATGAGCTGCAAATGAAATATGCCGTTCCTCCCAGCATATGGTTTGGGACTGACTGTAAACTTCTGTTCAACTTGAGCGACCTGCTGCTGCTAATTACGTTTTGACGCAAGTTTGATTTTTTTTTTTTTTTTTTAATGTTTAGACAGGTTTACAATTCTAGGGACTGGATGGAGAAAGTAGTGGAAAGGTTCAGATGAAGTACAGAGCAGTAGAATGACCGGACTTCCGGAGAATGTCTGTGAGCGATGGCCACTGTGAAATATGAAATCTCAGAGCTGAGACCCTGCAAGCCTTCCATTACCATTACAATGAATTATTATAACAGGGATGACACTAGAGTGATGGACACTGAGAATGAGAGTGAGAGAGAGTGAGTGAGAGAGAGAGAGAGAGAGAGAGAGAGAGAGATTAAGCATGGGTCAAGGGTTTTCCTGAGGTCCCTGTTTATTGAAGGAGGAGGAAAAAGCCTTCCTCAGCAGACTACCGATTAGACAGCCCCTCAAGCAAAATGGACACACACACGCACACACACACACACACACACACACACCCACACCGAGTCTGTGATGGTTTGCATGTTTGTTTTGGTACTGTGTTCTGATTCGACTCTGCTGAGCAACGGCTCTGATGCTGATCTCAGCTTCGCCGGTCATATTTCATCGAAGCGCAGCCAAAGTCACCAAAGAATAAACCTTGGTAAGTCTGTTCTGAGGTTTATTGCACTCAGGAAGTCTGTTATAACGTGTAGTAGTGCAGTGAATGCTGTTCACATGCAGGCAGCTCTATTAAAGGAAATAAGAAGAGAACAAGGCAGCAGTCGGAAAATTAAAAGATTGTATACAATCGCCGCATCCACACTAAAAAAAAGGTGTGTGTTGGGAATAAGGACAAATCTCATCTGGAATATCAATCGATGAGGCTGCTGGGTCAGTGGCATCCTCAGTGTGATTACCGCCATAATGAAGTACGATTTGGAATGTGACCAAGAGCTCACCGTGGGTACATGCTCAAGATGATTGGGAGACATGTTCTCCTTCAAGGCATGACGCTCCCACTCGTGTGTGTGTCCACTGTCCAACCTTCTGCCAAAACAAGGGGTCTTCTTGAAGTCGTTCCTGAGGTTGGATATTGACTAACGTAGAAATTCTGGTGAGGTTCTCTTCTGCGTTTGGACTGCCCTACTAGGTGCGTATCCTGAGTCCATCCTGCATCTGTACTCACTCAGGGTCGTGGGGAGACCCGGAGTCTATCTTATCCGACACTTGGTGAAGGCGTGGTACGCCCAGAACAGCTGGCCAACACACACACACACAACCATTCTGACCCACACTTAGCCTAGTGTCCATGCCTTTGGACTGTTGGAGGAAACCCATGCAAGTGCTGGGAGAACATGCAAACCCCACACACTTCAGTCCAAGCAGACTGGGAAAACACATCAGATGACAGATGTTGTATAAGGAGTCAGTTTAAAATACGTGATGGTAAAAACATCTGTCTGTCTAAAGCTTTTCTGACTAAGTAAGATTTCCTCGCATGGAACACATCAGGCTTTGATCAAAAGCTGCGTGCAGTAGAAACGCAGACATAAGCCTAACCAGTTCAGTTTGGAATCAAGATACAGGCTGTCAAAACATCTGCCATGCTTGTGCGCCACAGTCGGAATGGAATCCACACTATAGATACGATTCTTAACTTTGGACACTCATTTCCACTCACTCATTCGCCAAACCGCTTACTGCTACAAGGGATGCAGCCTATCTCAACCGACACTGGGTACACCCTGAACAGCTCGGCAGACCATCTCAGAGCCAACACACACACAACCATTCACACTCACACCTAGAGGCAATTTGAAACAGACAATTAGCCTAATGTGCATGTCTTTGGAGTGTGGGAGGAAACCGAAGTATCCAGAGGAAACTCACGCAAGCACAAGGAGAACATATTTTACATGATGCTGCTTTAAATGTCCAAACGGTTGTCTTCTTACTACATGATAGAGGGTAAGTCAAAGTGGAAAGAAAGGCATTTCTGCAATTACTCCTGGGTACTGTTAGCATTCAAAACACACACACACACACACACACACACACACAACCGTGGCTTAGTTAATTATACCTCTGACACTCTCTATAGACTGCATAAAGTTTTGAGGACAGCAAACTTTAGTACAACTTGTGTGCAGTGTGAAACTGTAAATGTGCTGTGCTCTGTGTGTGTGTGTGTGTGTGTGTGTGTGTGTGTGTGTGTGTGTGTGTGTGTGTCGGTGATCATGTTTTTTTTTTTTGTTTTTTTTTTGTTTTTGGCTCCTCATTATTCCTGACACAGAGTGACTGTGTGTGTTGGTGTGTGAACTGAGTGTGTGCTGAAGCAGTATCCTCATGGGTCACAGTGCAATGATGATGTCAGAATTACCTCACGTTGCATGTTGACACGGGTGCCGTCATTCTGTCATTAGAAGTGCACACACACACACACACTCATGCACTGCCATGTCTGCACTCACCTGGTGTTTTGAATCTTAAATATTGAATGACCAAGGTGTCTCTGACCGGCATGAAAGAAACCCAGCCGTCTGGGGCTAATGCGCAGGTTCCTCATGATCACAGACGGCTGGCTCAGGAGCACAAAGAGGGGTGGTATATTTTGTGTAGTAGACATGTGGATTGTGTGTGTGTGTGTGTGGGGAGGGATGGTGGGTGTAAATAAAATAAATAAATAAATAAAGTTTAATATAGTGCTGGTGTGGTGGTTGCCAAATCCGCCTCACAGCAAGAAGATCCTGGGCTCGGCTCGGGCGTTTTTGTGCGTGAAGCTTGCATGTTCTCCCCATTGCATGCATGGATTTCCTCCAAGTACTCCAGTTTCCTCCCACAGTCCAAAGACATGCACAGTAGGCTAAATGGCTGTTTCAAATTGCCTCTAGGTATGAGTGTGAATGGTTGTGAGTGTTGGCCCTGTGATGGTCTGGCGGTTTGTTCAGGGTGTACCCAGCCTTCCCTGTTGGCTGAGACTGGATTCAGCATTCTTATGAACCTAGTAGGATTAAGCAGTTTGACAAATGAGTGAGTGAGTGAGTGAGTGAGTGAGGTTTTATATACCTACAGTAAGGTTCAGGTGAAGAAGGTTGTCATGATAAGAATTGACTGAAGGAATTGTCTTAGTTCAAGCTTGTTGATTAAACATTAGGAAAAGATATTAGGAATGGACATACCATTCGTTCCTATAAAAAGTGGACGCTTGTGTGGTGTATGTAAACGTAAACTCATGTTATGTGTGGATGTGCCTAGTTTTATTTTATTCACAAATTCAGAAAGTTTATATCTGATTTGTTAGTTTAATATCTGTTTACTGTTATTTTTGCCGTTATGTTGCCTTATATGAACAGATTAAAAACCACCTGATGAGGAAAATATACACATGATTATGTGTAGACTTGCCTTTCATTCATTCATTGATTTTCTGAACCGCTTAATCCTAATTAGGGTCGCAGGGAGGCTGGTGTCCATCTCAGCCGACTCTGGGCGAGGGCAGAGTACACCCTGGACAGCTCGCCAGGCCATTGCAGGGCAGGAACACGCTGACGGCTATCCAGCCTACTCTTGACGAAAATCAGCAATGGTTCTTTTACATGCCTCTCACCACAAACAGTGAGAGACATGGCCGGCATTTGCTAACCCAGTTAGCTGCACTGGGGGGACAGCAGTGACATCCTGTTGATAGTGGGGCTCGAACCTCCGACCTTGGGATCAGTAATCCAGCACCTTACCTTAGGCCACCACTGCCCCTGCTTTCCTTTCATTTCATTTTAATGCCACTTATTTAGCCTTTTATGTATATTTGTTTATTTATTCAATATATTATTAATTAATTTCCTCATAGGGGTGAATAAAGAAATGCTCTATCCGCTGTACATATCTCCTCATTTTGTGTTTCACAAGAAAGTGTGTCTCACCTATGTTTATATGCTTTTTTGATTACAACCAACAAGCTGTGCCTGTCCCGTTAGTAAATTACCCGCAGCTGAATATCATATGATAGTTTTGCGACCCTGCGCTAAAAGATCGGGCATGTCGTATTAAAATTAATCGCCCGTAAAACTGGCCACACCTATCAGCACTATTTGAGGATTGCGCCCACACGCTATTTTGCCCCGCTTAGTAAATCTGGCCATAAGTCAACGTAAACATCCACCTCCCGGGTGCCTGAGAGAGAGAGAGGGAGAGATAGAGAGAGACAGAGACAGAGACTGAGACTGAGAGAGAGATCGTGACTGCTCCTGTTGGCTCTGACTTCTTGAACAGGTGTCTGGAACATTTAGAGTGGACAGATTTCAAAAGGTGGGAACATAAGTATCTAAAATGACGCCTCAATCTGCTCGCACTCCTCACTTGTTTAAATACGATTATTACTTATTTGCATATTAAAAATACAAAGGTGAAACTGTATCCATACTCTTCAAATTTGAAGACAAAATGTACAAATGGGTGAACAGCCTCCAATATTCACACTATAGTCCAAACATGGCATGGTATCTGGCATATTTGCAAACAGTTTGTGGCAATATAGAGCCGTCTGAGATCGCTGTTCACAAATATATGAACTGATCCCTTATCACTATGTATTGCTCCTCTGACTAATGATGTAGTCCTATCTCCTCTGCCCTGTGTGGTCTGTGCTGACCTAAGCGCGGATTCATCCCCATATCTATCCTTACAAGTCGAGTCTAAACAGTACAAGGCAACATCCCGCCCTGGTGGGATTTAAATTATTGATTTATTGTGAATAATGTATTTCTTTTTGTACCTCTGTTATCACTGAGGGCTTGTAATGAGCATGTGTTGGACTTGGAGACAGGAAGCGAGTATGTGTGCTCAGCATGGTGTTCATTAAGGGCTATCTGATCACGGCGATCGAAAGGCAGCATAACCTGTGAAAAATCAGTGTGTAGAAACCTGATCCACTTTAATTTTTTTAGTTTAATTCTATAATAAATTGTAGTCATTCCCAGCAACCACACGGGATATTTCCACATTATTACTACCTCGTTGCAACTCTCTGTTGAAAAGTTGGTTTCTGGTTTGCTGTGTGCTGTTTATCGGAACAAGTGAAAAGAAGTCATTACACTGGTTAGCCTGATTTGCAACCTGGCTGCTTAGCCACTTAATTATCCACTTAAATACCAGACTATTGAATTAGGCATCCTCTCTGGCATTATTACAAAATACTGGCATTAAGTTTTTGTGCATTACAGCATATTTATTATTATTATTATTATTATTATTATTATTATTATTAAAAAAATTAAGGATGTAATATAATGTGGCATGCTCTCACAGGAAAATAATCAACAACAGGGTCTTCCGTTGCGAGTGGGGACTTAATGTTAGCGCCCCAAATATTTCAATCACATTTATTTTTTGCTGATATCATTTGTTACACTAGCTTTAATTACATTAATACAAACTCACAGCAAGAAGGTGACAGGCTCGGCGAGAGCCTACAGAAGTTTACATGTTCTCCCTGTGCTTGTATGGGTTTCCTCAGGGTACTCCGGTTTCCTTCTACAGTCCAAGGACATGCACATTAGGCTAATTAGCTTTTCCAAACTGTCCCTAGGTGTGAGTCGGAGCGGGAATGGTCGTGTGTATGTTGGCCCAGCGATGGTCTGGCGAGCTGTTCAGGGTGCACCCCAGAGTTGCCTGGGATAGGCCCCAGCCTCTCCGTGACCCTTGTAGAATTAAGCGGTTCGGCATATGAATGGATGGATAATATATGCCAGCTATACACAATCATTCCCTCATCTGTAGGATTGTATGCTTTAAGCAAACATATTATTCAGTGGTCACTGGGAACTATTTTTCGAACATTACATTTCTCTCTTACGCTTGATGATAATGATGTTAACTAGATGCACAAAGTACCTCTGCACCACAGCAGGGATAATGTAGCAAATAGGCCCTATATGGGTACTGGTTTTGATTACCCATGTGCCCATCTTAGAATATGTTCTATAGTATGTGGACATGACAAATTAACAACAACAACCAAAAATAATAAAAAAAAAAATAAAAATAAAAAAAAAGCTAAATTCTTGGGGGGTTTTGGATAGCCGGGGTTTGACCTTTCAAGGTCAATCAAGGTTAAAGGTAAGTGTCTCATTTGCAGGTCTACTGACGGTTTCCTATTAGTAATGGCATGTCCATCAGAACTCATTTTAAAACTTATAAACTCTCCAAAATTTTGTGACCTTGCACTGACCTTCCCCTTTGATCCAGACATTCCAAAATTACATCATTTCTAGCACTCATGTAAACTAATGTCCCTACCAACTTCCGTGCATGGGTGTGGTCAGGGTTTTGTTCACGGACAAACTGGCTAGCAGGTACTGGTGATGACAATACCTCCACCGAAACTCAGTTGTTTTGGATGGAGGTAAAAAGACAGCTTGCCTTGTTTTTGAGGAACCAGAGAAAGCAAAGTCCTCCGACTTAAAAACTTTCTGACTATTGAAAAATAATGTCTGTGACAATCCACGAGTTCTTTCTTTACATAAACATCTCATTATAGAAAACTTCCCCATATCGAAAAATTATACTTTTTGCTTGTTGAATAAGTTGTTTTTAGAATCTGTAATTTATTAGTTTTATATTATGTGCCCGGTTCATTCAAGTCCTGGTGTCTGAGCAGTTACCATAGAAACGATAACGTATTAAGTGCATTAATATAAACTTGAGATTTGTCTTGCAGCAAGAACTGCTGTCAGAGATGCTGTTATGAAAATTTAATGGAAAATTATTCCTTAACTGTCATGGTAATGCAAAATGGGTTACCCATCAGCCCCTGCACGTCATACGAGCTGCATACTATTTAAGTTTCCGATTATGTGTCTCTTGTTGTTAACCTTTTCTTATGTCGTATGTGCCTCATTACCGCTTCTATCCCTTAGACGGTGGGGCTTCCGGATAATCTGTAATGGATGCATTTGATTCTTGTGTTGGAAAAGCTGTTGTGTACTCAATGTGTAAAAAACAAACAAACAAACATATATATATACGTCTATAGATAGGTCTAGACATCCCGTTCTATATATATATATATATATATATATATGTATATGTATGTATAGTAGCATACTATAACTTGAAAATGAACAATGAATTCTAACTTGCCAAGCTGAAGACCTGTGCATAAACCTCACAGTGCCCTTCAAATGCTTAGAACTTTTGTTGTGTCTTTTATACTTTTATTGCCAGTTCAAATTGCCTGCTGTACATTTATGCAAAAATGTAAAAAAAAAAAAAAAAAAGGCAGCATCCAGTATATTGTTACGAGCCACCAACATCAATATTTAAACAATGAAACCAAAAAGGACAGCAGATGCCCTTTCATTTCTATTCTGTCTACGTGACACTCGTTGACTTTGAGCTGTGCTCTTTTTATGGAAGGTGCAGCACAAATAAAAGTGTATTATTAACAGTAACACGTTTATTCCCCATCAGTTTGGTTTAGACTTACTAAACACAGACCTTCAACAAGCTTCGGGGCAAAAAGTAGAAACATTAGATCCAGTGTGTCTAAAGTAAGTTAGTGAGAGGGTGCTTGTGGCATATGGGTGTACGGGAGGGAGGGAGGGAGAGAGAGAGAGAGAGAGAGAGAGAGAGAGAGAACACAGTTCTCTCTTCATTAATCAGCATGACTCTCCAGGGCTGCCTTGACATTTCTTGCAGGCCCTTAAAAATAGTAGCGTTAGCAGGTCATCCAGAGTGATCATTCCTATTTCTGCTTTTCATTACATCGCTCTTTCTCTCTCTCTCTTTCTCTCTCTCTCTTTCTCTCATTGGCTTACTCTCTATCTGGGTCTGCTTTGCTTTCTGTACACCGCCTGCCTGCACAATAATACTAAAGCCTTAATGTACACCAGCGAGGTCGGGAATCGTTCATTTTTCTCTCCTGGATAAAGAAAGCATCTCTGTCCCTCCTACGAAAGCTTGTGAATGAGGCATGGTAAGTCAGACACACTTCATTCAATACGAAGAGAAGATGAATATATTCCACAACCTGGTGTCCATTCTTTTGCTGTGCTTTCTGCTAAATACCGCATGCAGGACACAGCAGGACACTGGAAGCTCTCCCCCAGCTGCCACATCCCAAACCCTCCCGAGGATAGAACATGAGCTGAATGGTATATGAGCAACCGTGTCCCATCCAGCATGCTTGAAACTCTATATAGCAATCGTAATGTCCTAATCTAATCTTGCTTGAATTCAAGCTGTGTGGTTGAGTTTGCCGTCAGCTGAACACAAACCCCAAGACCACAGAATATATTTGGCTGTATATGCTGTTTTGTTACCAATCTATCCATCCTTTCATCCATCATCTATACCACTTGTCCATCAGGAACGTGGGTGAGGCTGAAGCCAATCCCAGCTGTCTTTGGACAAAAGGTGGCATACACCCTGGGCAGGTCGCCTGTCTCACACAAGGCTCAAACAGAGATAAACAATCATTCATGGTTACATTACCAGCTATGGGTCATTTTAGAGTCTGCATGTATTTGAACTGGGGTTGGGGGGCAAAGAGGTTAGGGGAGAACCATGGGGGAGAGCCATGGGGAGAACCATGGGGAGAACATGCAAACTCCACATTAAAAAGGCATAAGTCAGCCCAATACCCACAACCGTCTTGCAGTGAGGTGACAGGGGTAAACGCAGTGCAACCTTTTTTCACCAGTATGACCAAGTCATCTTTAATAAAATTGTTCCGCTAGGGCTGCTTTCTCCACAATAGCTATGCAGGAAGCCAAGAAAGTACATGAGTAAGTGATTCAGTGGGCACAGTAATGCATTTTTTAGATTTAATTTCCACCTGCAATTATGTAGTGCTTTACTCGGAAAAAAATGAAAGATAACTTATGGTTTCAGTGTAACCTCTACGGAGCTAAAGGCATCTCTCTCACATTGGCTAATAGTAATGTTCTTGAGTATACCATCAGGGGAACACTGAAGTACAATGGCGTACATGGCAGGGGTGCAAGAAGAAAACACTGCTCTCCAAAAAAACCGCTAACACTGCTGCCTCAGACCAAAAAAAAAAAAATTTGAATTAGTTTTATGCTTGGAGAAGAAAACACTGCACTTCACTATAAGAACCTCATTTCATTTTGTAAGACATGATGGTGCATTGATGAAAACTTACCACTGGCTACTGTACGGACTTATCCCAACCAGAAGTCGTGGGTCAGCGGAGAGGTGCGCGCTGCATTTAAATCCGGAGATCCGCGTGAATACAGGAAAGCCCGGTACAGTCTAAGACAATAAAAACTGTCCAAGGGACAGTACAGAGAGAAGGTAAAATCCTGTTACAATGCATCAAACATCAGGCACATGTGGAGTGGGCTAAACACCATCACTGACTACCAGGGGAAGAGCTACAACATGGGGGAGGTGACTGCTTCTCCACCTGAGGAGCGGAACACCTTCTATGCCTGCTTTGAGAACCACAGCAATCCAGAGTTTGTGGCAGAGGAGGACAGCTGTCCTTTTCAGGACACCCAGGCAGAGGTGTGTAAATACTTCTGAAAAGTAGTCACACGGAAAGCACCTGGACCGGACATCGTGTTCTCAAAGCATTCGCTCGGGAACTGGCAGATGTCTTCACAGACATTTTTAACCTTTCCCTGCACTTGTCTGTCGTCCCCACATGCTTCAAGAGGACCACCATCGTCCCTGTCCCTAAGAAACCTACTGTGAGCTGCCTCAATGACTATCGCCCAGTGGCACTCACCTCCATCATCATGAAGTGCTTTGAGCGTATAGTCAAAGCTCACATCACATCTTCACTGCCTGCTACACTCGACCCTTTTCAGTTCGCCTACCGTTCAATCAGATCCACAGACGATGCAATAGCGCAGGCTCTACATACTAAACTCTCACATCTGGACCACAAGAACACTTATGTGCAGATTCTGTTTATTGACTACAGCTCTGCTTTCAACACCATAATTCCATCCAGGCTTGTCATGAAGCGCTGGGATCTACGCATCAGTGTCTCCTTATGCAACTGGATCCTGGACTTCCTGACGGGCAGACTACAGGTGGTGCGGGTCGGCGGTGTGACATCCTTCACACTGACAGTCAGCACCGGTGCCCCCAGGGATGTGTGCTCAGCCCACTGCTATATAGTCTGCTCACCCATGACTGTACGGCCACACACAGCTCCATCACCGTCATCAAATTTTCAGTCGACACCACCATCATCGGCTGCATTTCAGATGGAGACGGGTCTGCTTACAGAGCAGAGGTGAGAGCCCTGACATCATGGTGCTGGGACAACAACCTGCTGCTCGACATCAGCAGGGCCAAGGAGCTCATCGTGGACTACAGGAGACTGCAGGATGGAGGTCACATCTCTATCCACATCAAGGGTACAGAGGTGGAGAGAGTCAGTTGATTCAATTTCCTGGGGATCAACATCACTGAGGATCTGAGCTGGTCACATCAAGTGGGTGAGATCACGAACGCAGCAAGACAACAGATCTTCTTTCTTCGGTGGCTGAGGAGGTTTGGGCATGGACTCCAGAATACTCATCGCGAGTATTCTCTCAGGCACGGCAGCTGTAATGCTCTGGACCGCAAAGCTCTACCGAGGGTGGTCAGATCAGCACAACACATCACCAGGACAGAACTGCCAGTCATCCAGGACCTCTACACTCAACACTGTAGGAGGAAGGCCCAGCGGATCCTCTCTGATCCCAGCCACCCCAGCCACACACTCTTCGCGTTCCTGCCATCAGGCAGACGGTACAGGAGCATCCAGACTCGCACCAGCAGATTCAGGGGCAGTTTCAACCCGCAAGCCTTTATATTTTATCTAAATGTTAATTTTATATGCAATATTTGTGTATTTGTTTCTTAAGTGTAATCTTGAGGGGGCTCTGAGTCCAAGAATTTAATTGCCGGTAGTGATGTTTCATTGTTACCTGTATATGACAAATAAACTTGAAATTGAACTTGAACCTGCAGTATGATGGTTTGGGCCTGTTTTGCTGCATCTTGGCCAGGACAGATTGCCATCACTGATGAAACAGTGTATTCTGAATTGTACCAGTTCATTCTTAAGGAAAATATCTGGATGCTTACTGATCTTCTGTGATCTTAATCTCAAGAGAAAGTTGGTCATGCATCAAGACCACAGCATTGAAGGCATAAGTTGTTTTTACCAAAGAATAGATAAAACCATCAATGTTTTGTAATAGTTGAGTCTATTGAACTCTATCTAGTCTATTGAAAAATGAACTTAATCCAATACAAATGTTGTGTGAGCAGTTCATGTGAGGAATCCAACAAACATCATTTCTAGATTCATAAAATCCCTCCAAGTCGATATACAGGACCAATCAACCGCTACCACAAACATTTAGTTACAGTTATTACTGCATGAGGGGGTATTAAGGTTCACATACTTTTGCCTCTCAGAGATTACTTAGTAAATAAATACCCAAGTGTATCATTTTTGTCTCATTTGTTTGATTGGATAAGGTGAAGTCTGTTGGGCTTTTGTAAGATTTCTGTAATGTGACGTGACTATGAGTTCAGCTCCTCCTGGATAGGACGCAAATCTATCACAGGTTACCGTCCCAGTGTTTTTACTGGTACCCATTTATACTGCTGGGTAGACAGAGGCACACTTGTGATTGATACCTTTCCCAGGGGTCTTAGCAAGGTGGTTGACTGACGGGTATTCAACTCACAACTTTTTGATCATGAGCCCAGCACCCTAACCACTACACCACTGACCCCACTTGTTTGATTGTTTCTTTGTTTGTTTGTTTGTTTTTTTTTGTTTTGTTTTTTTTTTGGGGGGGGGGGGGTAGGTAGATACCCTTATCTAGAAAGACTTACATTTTAATCAAACTGAGTGGGTGAGGGTTAAGGGCCTTGCTCAAGGGCCCAATAGTGGCAGCTTGGTAGTACTGGGACTTGAACCGCTAACCTTCTGATCAGTAGCCCAGAGCCTTAACCACTGAGCCACCAGTGTCATCTACTTCTAGGACTTGTGTAAAATTTGGTGATGATGTAAATCATACTAATGCAAAAGTATATAAATATTAAAAATAATTCTACAGGGTTCACAAACTTTCAAGCACCGCTGAGAATTCACTTAGTATGCCTGAACCCAGCCACTCCAAGAGACATTTGGTGATTTACATTTTTTTATGAATCTTTCTTTAATCACATTTGTACACATATAAAACCCTAACATGACAGGATTCCCCAGAAGTACAATACTGCTCAGTGTGTCTGCTGCCTCAATGATATGTAACCGTAAATCATGTTGTCTCTCAGAGATGTGCCCTGGTAAACAATCTGGTGGCCTGATGAGGCTTTTCTACATAATACTATTCAATTATTCAGTTTCTGAACCGCTTAATCCTAATCAGGATCACAGGGACAGCTGGTGCCCATCTCAACCGACTCTGGGCAAGGGCAGAGCACACCCTGGACAGCTCGCCAGGCCATCGAGTGCAATATTGAGGGGGCTCTGAGACCACGAATTTGATTACCGATGGTGATGTTTTATTGTTACCTGTATACGACAAATGAACTTGAACTTGCAGTATGATGGGTTGGGCCTGTTTTGCTGCATCTTGGCCAGGACAGATACACCTTTAAATGGCAGTAGATTTGTCACTTCTGAAGTAGACGTTTGTGCAGTTTTTTTTTTTTTTTTTTGGATGTTGACTTTGATTATATGTTTACATTTATGTCAACTTTACTTTGTTTTTTTTTAATATTCCGACAGTTACAGCCCATTGGTCCGACAGCCCTAACCCTAACCCAACCTAACTATCAACAATCTTATACCCAACAATCTTATAGAAGTAGGGCTGTTAGACTAATGGGTTGTAACTGTCAGACCAATTGGCTGTCGATCCTATGGGTTGTTTGACCAATGGGTTGTGTCAACATAGAGCCGTCCCCTTTGCCAGCAAGGTCTGATTTAAACCAGAGAATGAACACAAATCAAGTGTTTATGGGTGTAAATTTGGCGTATCTTTCCCTATACCACTTCTCATTCTATTTCACCAGTTTTACAGCATGTTGCAATAGATGGTGCATTTTGCCGGTCACTGGACAACAAGTTTGTCTTTTATAGTGATTGGGTAATCCAGGTAAACTGTGCTCTGGAGTTATTTACAGCTTGTTTAGATTTTTCCTTTATGCTTCCTGTTTTCCTTTGAGATATACCCAGTGTGACTCGGTCCATCAGTGGGACTCACTGCTCTCTTTTGCCGCAGGCAATATTTCTGTATTTTTATGTCTCATTTGCTGTCATCATTTCTGACACTGTTCCCCATGATATGTTTAAAATATTTGTCAGTGACACAGCTGAGATTTGGGCATCTGTGCTTTGATGAGGGAACATGCTTTTAGTATGAAACTTGGATGACTGTTTTCATTGTGTTAAGTATTTATAGTACACTAAGTACTGCCTCGCTCTCTCTCTCTTTCTCTCTCTCTCTCGCTCTCACTCACTCACTCTCACTCAGCTAGCTTTATCAAGTTGTTTTCCTCGGAGATCGTACGAATAAGGCTAAGTAGTCAGAAAGAGTGAGAATTAGAAGGCATTAGAAGGAAGAAAAAGACGAGGATCAATAGGTATATTTGTGAGCATTCATATAGTATTAGTGGACGAAAGCGGCTGCCTTGTACACTTTTCTTCATCGATCCGGCCGAACATGTCAGTGTGTTATAGGAATTTGGTAATACAGATTAGAAAAAATAACACACATGCACAGAGAAAAATATCCTGACAATATAATGCTAATGTTGGTATTAATCTATGAAAGTGATCAATATGAGTTGTTAGTGTTATATAAATAGTCTCGAGCTGCCTAGTTCCAGAAAGCTCTCGTTCTCTCAGCCTCCTCGGAGAAGGTGTTTCTTTTAAACTCTGCTTTTCTCATTCCCACCTTTTAGGATGTGCTCTGCAACCCAAGGCCATTTCTATTCCACCTGTTCCACGTCATCTCACTAGTCCTAATTGCGTTTCTGAATCTTGCTTTGAGGTTGCACAGACAGAACAAATGTATGTTGCATTGACCGACTGACTGATTCATTCATTCTATCGTTTTAATTTGTCGCCGGTCTGTAATATTCAATAGCAGAGGTGTGATTTCGAATTAAACAGGTGACATAAAGAATTACACCTGCTGCGGAATGGGATTCGTCTAATCATACAAAACAAATAGGTCGACCAGTCAACATAAGCTGCAGGAATTCTATCTGAATTCTAAAACCCGGCATGTAAAAGTGGAACGTTGCACGATATGGATTTGTTGCTGAAGTGAACTAACACATTACACAATAGTGTGGATCCCGCACTGAAAACACACGACTGAGGATACGACTAAGAACGGTTTCCCACCTAATTTATAAATGTGAAATAACAGATAATTCTGTTGCCTCTCTCTCTCTCTCTCTCTCTCCCTCTCTCTCTCTCTCTCTCTTTCTCTCTCTCTCATTCATTCTTCAGTACCTCATTTAACATATAATGTTAAGTAAGTGATGCTGGAGGTGACATGGTCAGAACAAATCTTCATATATAGATATAGCTAGTATGCAAGTCAAAAATTGCTAAATCTATCAGATAAAATCAACCTTTGTTATGCTGTCATGTTTGGCTGACATGCAGGGTGAGAATCTCACCCATCGATGAACGTTTGGCGAAAGCGGCAAATAGAGGTTTGATGAAAAAACTGTTAACCAAGTACTCATCAGTCAGTGAGAAACTCATTGGATACTTGGTAGAGACTTTCTAGTGACTTTTTGGTGATGTTCTGGTGAGTAGTTGACGAACAGTTCCTGAACAGTTGGCGAAGCCCTGCAGACAGTCAGCCACATTTTGCCAAATGTAGCAACTGTGCCAAATGTTCTCTGACTGTTTGCCAAGCACTCGCAGAGTTGCTTTCATATAAGCCCGTAACGGCCACATGACCACAGCCTTTTATCAACGTTTTGGCAGCGTTTGCAAACTATTCTCCGCATATTCTTCAACAAGTCGCCACGTTCCTGAGACAGGCGAATGACTGAAGAATAGTTGGTGACCACAAAGACCGTTTGCAGACCGTTCGGAGAACAGTTGGTGACGGTGGCGAGTATTTGCAGACCATTTGGCAAAAAGACATGTTCGGCAAAGATTCCTCAAAATTTCGAACATATTTAAAACTCCTTGGCGAATGAAAGTGAGATCGGCGAATGGTTGGTGAATATGGTGACTGCTCGGAGACTGAACGGGGAATGTGGCGAATGTTTGTCTGATACAGTCACCAACTGTTCACAAGCCCAGTGAGGTACACTTTTAAGCTTAGTGAGCTTTTTTAACGTAGACAACATTAAGACATCTTATTCATTATATATTTATAATATATAAAATTGTATTTAAGATGTTAACGACGGATTAAGAAATGTTTTTTGTTTAATACTTTTGTTCGTTTCCGCCTGTCGGAGGTGAAACAGTGTCAGACACCGTCCGCTAATCACACAACGGAATTATAAAATCCAATCTCCTCTAAAACTCAGTGGCACCCAGTGTATGCAGTAAGTCCTATTAAATCAGGCCTGACATGTTAGATTACAGTGGGATTTGTGTCGCCGAGAAAAATGGGCCAGTGTACAACATGGCCCAATTCCACACACACAGGCCTACAACAGTGCACAAAAACACCATTTGTCTCATATCGTACTATAAGCCCTGGTTAAGCTGTTTGTTTCCTTTCGGATAACATTATTAAAAATGTGTGTTATGAAACAGACTTTATCACAATGACAAAAAACTCTCAATGACATAAAGTTAATATTTTGAGTTTTATACATTGATTTATCTCATTCCAGTAATAACAATGACTTCTGGACCAGGTCCCAGTAATGTTAATGTAACTCATTTGTAATATCGGTATCAGTGTTTGATTAAGAATACTAAACACTGGGGCTGGGTTCAAAAGATCGATTTTCCAATTCAGATCATTCTATTCTAAATTCATTTTATTCCAAGATCGACACCCCTGACTCCTCCTCTCGTGTGAATTGCCGTTCCACAGCGAGATTTGGCATTGTGCCGGGGAAGGCCGGCTCTTCATAACAAACATGGTGGAACCCAGCGCTGCTCTGAAGACACCCTCAAAGGTGAAAGCAGATGTCGGACAAATGCGAGTTGGACAAATGCAGGGCGGTCTACACCCTGGACAGCTCGCCAGGTCATCGCAGGGCAGAAACACGCAGCCTACTCTTTACGAACAAAAGCAATGGTTCTTGCCTCTCCCCACAGACAGTGAGAGTCATGGCCAGCCTTTGATAACCCAGTTAGCTGTGCTGGCGGGACAGCAGTGACATCCCACTGATAGTGGGGCTTGAACCACTGACCTTTGGATCAGTAAGCCAGCACCCTACCACCGGGCCACCACTGCCCCGGGATTAATCACATCCATATAATGCAGCTTATTATTCTTTCAAGAGATTTTCTCGGTTCTGATTGGTGGAAAGCCATCAAATAATTCTTGGTATTGCATCATTGCCATGGGATAACTGAATTACTGCATTGTTGCGATCACATAAGTTGAACGATTATTGCATGACCGGCACGCTCATCATAGTAACGTGACTGTCCACTTTTAAACAATTATAGAATTTGGCTCTCATATGATATAGAGAATTATTCTGTCCCCTCAAACGAATAATTCTCTATATCATACTTCACCTCATTTAATAATTGTTTAATATGCAGAGGTCCCGTGATGGTCCCTTTCTATTGATGTTCAGGTTAGAGGTGGCTGAGACTCTTTATATAGCAACAGATGGGCTACAGGAGAACCACAGCATGCACCTGCAGATGTACATGATTACAATAGACGTAGATGTGTAGACGGTATGTTGACCTAATAAAGTGGCCCTTGGGTGTAGAAATTTTTACAGCAGTATTCAAAGATTAAAATTGATTGGAAGGCCAATAAAATAGACCAACATTGAGTCTTCAAGCTCAGAACCCGGCCATTATGAGGTCTAACTTAAAGTGGAAGAAGCTGTCAAATATAGAACAAATTACACCAATTTAGATGACAAAAATAGTCAAGCGTGGCCTGACAAAGCTCTTTTAGAAGCGAAGTATGAGTAGAATGAAAAGTCAGAGAAGGACAGAGAGAGTGTGTGTGTGTGTGTGTGTGTGTGTGTGTGTGTGTGTGTGTGTGTGTGTGTGTGTGTGTGTGTGTGTGT
>JAQMYF010000008.1:26061728-26072784 GCA_030014195.1 Neosilurus mollespiculum
TCCCGTGGGCAAAGACCCGGCCACCAGGCGCTCGCCTGCGAGCCCCAGCCCCAGGCCTGGCTCCAGGGTGGGGCCCCAGTAACGCCAATCCGGGCGACGTAGCGGTCCTTGATTTTATGTTTTCCATGAAGGGGTTCAATTGCTCAGTTGTATAAAAATGATAAATGTAATTCGCTCTGGATAAGGGCGTCAGCCAAGTGCCATAAATGTAACTGAGACCTAGTTGGTACTTCATTAACGTAGTTTGGACTTTTTGACTGTAGATGTGGACGCAAGAATGAATGAAACATCACAGCACTTGGTGCCGTATTTATAAGGACCAAACAGACACAGTGAAAATGTGGTAAGTGCATGGTGCATTCTGATTGGTCGTAGTAAAAATGCACTGGATGTGATGCGCCCAAGATAAGAAGTTAGTAGGAACGTGGGAGCGATTTTGATCATGTCCCTGCTGCGTTTGTCATGGTCTTCATCTGTGTGATGGGGGGCTTAATATATCCCACCCCTTGTAACAACATCATCTATGTTATTTTCTTTAGTTGTAATAATATGGCTGATCGGTGTATAGAAGGCATTATCTACTTAGCAAACCATTAGCAGCAACCACGTCTGCATTTTTAACTTTTTTTTTTTTTTTTGAGTCTGTGCAAGGGCTTTGGCTCAGTCTCAGAGCTGTTTTATTGTAAGATACACTAATTTGGCTACTGGAAAGTCCCCTAGAGGAAGAGTGCCCACTAAAAGCCTAGTTAAGAGACTGCATGCATAAGCACAGCCATTACTCGCTTTTATCCTGCACCCTTTTCACTCCGACTCAGATTTGGCAGGACACCCATTTAAGATATGTGTTTGTAATTATTATTCCTGATTTCAGTGTAGAGTAGTTGGGGATTAAAGTTTCAAACACAACTTGGTCAGTGTATCTTTAAGCTTTTATTAGATTCTAATAATTTACCAATAATGCACATTTCTAATACAGAACTCGCAAACTGGATGGGGTTTCAAACGGAAAGAAAAAAAACAACAGGCCCAAAAATTTAGCTATTATTTTTTTCCCATTTGTTCTTATGGGTTTAATAATTTTTCTCACTCATAACTGACTCATTTGCCAAACCGCTTTAACCTACTAGGGTTGCTGGTAGGCTGGAGCCTATCTCAGCCGACACTGGCAGACCGTTCCCACAAGACCATTACAACCATTCACACTCACATCTAGGGGCAATGTGAAACAGCCTGCTTGCCTAATTTACATGTCTTTGGACATGCAAGCACGGGGAGAACATGCAAACTCCACACAGGAACGTCCAATCCCAAAACTGAACCCAGGAAGTTCTTGCGCTTAGGCGGACGTGCTAACCACTACGCCACCGTGACGCCCGGTTGAATTATATTGTTTGGGCATATGAAATATTATTCAGTTATTACTCATCCTATTATCATTATAAAATGGCTTCCAGCTAGTATGATCTGTATTTATTTGTGAGTTTATTTCATAAAAAATGTAAAAGTATAAGCACTGGTTCCCATAATAGCATTATATGCTCATCAAAGCACTGCCTTTTAAAATATTAACCACATCGTTTATTTTTCTGTCATTTCACCATCTCGTTTCATTCATTTCACCATCTCGTTTCATTCTACCAAAGCTGTATCTCATTCACATGGATGCTTATTTATAACCTCCTTTAATGAAAAAGTGTGCAAAAAGAGTCTTGTTTAGTGATGGTGTATATAAACAGCACTATTCCTAATCTGACTCCAAATCACACTGGAGTGAACTGCGTTTATTCTTTATTAGTCAGGAATTGTTTGTGGTTGAGTAGAGCGGAGTTGCATCATCAACCAATGTCAAGCCTAGATAACATGAATATATTCGTCCACTATTATTTTTTTTCCTGGATCTCGTTTTGGGCCTATTAAGGTTGACAAAATGTGCTGATTAGCAATAATGTTTACATTTCTTTTTCATTTGTAATTGTATAACGTACTGTGTGGAGTCTTGGTGGAATCACAAGGCATCCACAGACACCTTCTGGAACGTGATGTTGTCCCCCAAATCTTTAACGGGTGTCCAAATTAGATGTAATCTGTCACGTTCCTTTAAAACCAGGATCGAGACTAATTTGCCTCCATTTTCTGAGCTTGTTTACCTTATCAGTCCATTACACATTTTCAGCAGCTTGTTTTTACCAGTTGATTCAAACAGCAGAACAGGAACTCCTTCAACTGGTCTGACTTTGAAATACGGTTGGCCAGGGGACACGAGGACACGCAGACATAGTGGTTAGCACTCTCACATCACAACAAGAAGGTTCCAGGTTCAAGCCCCGTGACCGGTAAAGGCAATTCTGTGTGGAGTTTGCATGATCTACCCGTGTTTCCTCCAGGTGCTCCGGTTTCCTCCAACACTCTTCAGACATGCACATTAAGCCGATTGGCTGTTCTGGATTCCTCAAGGTGTGAATGTGAGTGTGAATAGTTGTTTATCTGTGTTGGCCCTTTGAAGATCTGGCGACATGTTCGGGGTGTAATCGCTGGGCTAGACTCCAGGTTCACCGTGTCCCTCGACAGGATAAACAGTATTAAATTCAAATGGTATTCTGGAATTTTCAACCCATTTACTGTAAGGAAAAAAAACTACAAGTTTAAGTCATGTCCACCAACCTTCTCATTCTTTTTATTTCTTTTTTCATATATGCTAGTCTACCAAACTAGAATAAAGTCCTGACCTGCACCATCAATTTCGATAATTCAGTACCCATTGTTTCCTGTAGGATTTATAAACAACTTCCAGTTCGTATGCTACAAATCCTTTCCATTTCAGAGATAAAAATAGACTTCAGGGGTCCAGACACTCCCACCAAAAGAACCATTTCATAATATGCTAATACAGGACAACCGTAGCAAGTCTGAAAGCCCCAGCTTCAGCGAGCGGCAAGTAAATGTCCAGAAACCTAATATACAGTTTTGCTTCTTGAAAAGAAAGTCAAGGTCACTTACACACAAACTCATCCTAGCACTCATAGTACTCAGCCAGCATACCAAGTTTGAAAGCCCCAGCTTCAGCGCACGGCAAGTAAATGTCCGGAAACTAAAGTGTGACGGACGGATGGAACCCATTCCTATAGCTCCTGAAGGGCGGGAGCAAAAAACAAACATATGAAGTTCAGCACTTACACAAGAGTGTACGCTATATTCTGAGAATCTGAGATCAGCACGAGAGTTCAAGCCCTAGTGCAACAGTTTCAATTGCAAATAATTACATTTATAATGGCTCAAGGACGAGAGACAGAGAGAGAGACAGAGAGAGAGAGAGAGAGAAATGTTTTATCTGCTTTCCAATCTTTCTATAAACTTCTTAATAAGAGGGTCAAAACAGATGATGAGACCTCACCAGTGTGTAATTTGACTCAGAGTCCCTAATCTTAGCATCGTGCACAGTTACATACCCAAAGGCAGCTTCTACTGGTCCAATCAGTACTGTATGTTTTGTCAGTGTAGCGGATTCACATACTGTCATCAGGTCATGATTTTCTCTATGGCTCTCATATACCATTCAGCCATAACTCACTCATTCGCTCGCTCACTCACTCACTCATATGCCATACCGCTTAATCCTATCAGGGTCACAGGGAGGCGGGATGAAGGCAGGGTACACCCCGAATAGCCCTCCAGACCATCACAGGACCAGCGCTTTCACTATTCACACTCATGCCTCCGAGCAATTTGAAACAGCCAGTTAGCCTAATGTACATGTCTTTGGGGTGGGGGAGGAAACCGCAGTACCTGGAGGAAACCCACGTAAGGACGGGGAGAGCATGCAGGCCGCACGCAGAAACACCCAAGCCGAGCCTGGGACTCGAACCCAGGACCTTCTTGCTGCGAGGTGGACATGCTAACCACTACGCCACCGTGCGTAGAAATACAGAAAAACAAATCTAGCTCTGTTCCCCATATAGATGGTATGTGATGACATTTAAAATCATTTGTTGAGGGTCCGCTTTTATTTATTTATTTATTTATTTATTTATTTATTTATTTATTTATTTATTCACATATACTAAGGGTAGCACGCGTGATGTATATAATGGTTATTACATACGGAGGTCTAGAGGGAAAGGAGCTTGACCTTGAATGAGTGAGTCAGAAACGACAAGAGACAACACAAGAGTAAACATCTGGAGATGTCCTGTGTGGGCTTCTTTTAGAAGGCATATGATCAGGAGTGAGACCAAAGCCTGCAGCTGTGAGCTTGTTCAAGGCCAGAGAGAGAGAGAGAGAGAGAAAGAGAGAATATGAAGTCAAAATGAAGAGATGGATCAACAGAAACAAAAGTCATACGCACGTCTTCAGCTTCTTATAATTTCGTCTGTGAGTCAGCGATCACACACAGAGGTGTGTGATATCACGATGCGTCACTGCACGCAGTCGAAGTGTCGCACTTGGCCGTCACATCACAGTGAAATGACCAACACACTGCTCCCACGCTAACATCCCTACTCCCAGCTCATTTATTATTGGCTGGGTGGAGACACACACTATTGATCAGTTTGGCTGTCTCAGCGCTGATGGATGGTCGCAAAAGAGGACTTTAAGGCTGCAACGATCAGTTGTCCTTACCAGCCCTAGAATGTTTCAGAACGTCAAGCGTGCTGCATGTAGTCAGTATACGCATGTTATTTTTTGTTTGTTTTTTTGACCATTTGCATAAAAAGGTCACTGGAGAGAAGACAACAATCAATCGGACTATTATTATACACATTGTAAACATGTAAGAGTGGGCGTTTATAGAAAAGGTCTTATAAAAATCACCCACACAACAGTTCACACTCACACTCACACCCCGTGGCAATATGGAACAGACACTTCGCCTAATGTGCAGGAGGAAACCAAAATACCTGGAGGAAACCCACACAAGCACAGGGAGAACATGCAAACTCCACCCGAACCTAAGATTCGAGCCCAGGACCCACTTGCTGTGAGGTGGACATGCTAACCACTACGCCGCCATACTTCCTTCATCAAAATGTAATATTCAGCCTATAAAACATGTGACATGTCATTTACACCAATCCCCACTGGTCATTTTATTAGGTTCACCTTCTATATAACTATATAGTACATAAATAGATCTGGAAATTATACTGGGGCACAGCAAGAAGGTCCTCGGGCTCAGGTCAAGTGTGTGGAGTTTGCATGTTCTCCCTGTGCTTGTGTGAGCTTCCTCTGGGTGCTCTGGTTTCCTTCCACAGTCCAAAGACATGCACATTTGGCTAACTGGCTGTTCCAATTTGACCCTAGGTGTGAGTGTGAATGGCTGAGTGTTTGTTGCCCTCTGGTGGTCTGGTGAGCTGTTCGGGGTGAACCCCATTTTTACCCAGTGTCGACGCTATTAGAATTAAGCAGTCTGTAAATGAGTGAGTGAGTCAGTTTACTCTCACTGATTATTCGTACCGCTCATCCTGTTTAGGATCGCATGGAAGCTGGAACCAATCCCAGCTGATTCTGGGTCAAAGGTGTGATACATCCTGAACACCTCACCAGTCTATTGCATGCCAGCACAGACAAACTACCATTCACACTCGGGGCAATCCTGAATAGCCAATGAGCCTAATATGCATGTCTTTGAACTGAGAGGAAACCAGAACACCAGGAGGAAACCCGCACAAGCACAACGACACAAGGAGAACAATGCACAGAAATGCCCTCGAGGCTCAAAACCAGGAGAGTGCTAACCGCTCCGCCGCCGTGCCGCCCATCTTGTAAATAGAGATCTTTATAAAAAAATTTTGGTAGCTGTGTAATCATGGAGATGTTTGTAGCTTTTCATGTGAGTCTGCTTTGTGTAATCATAATCAGGCTGTCGAGAAGCATCAACACTCCTAGCACATCTGGCACTATTGATTTTGTCCAATTACTCATTTCAGTTCTGTGATGATTGAGTTGTCTTTCTGAGTCCATTCTCCAGTCGCTGAGTCGTCTTGTGTAATAAAAAGGGTTTGCATACTTGTCAGATTAGCTTCTGCGTGCATTTTTCGTCTTGTCAGCTCGACCACTGAATGTATCTCCATCAGCATTAGAAGTTCAAGAGGAGACCATGCTGGTGGAATGTACAGGAGAAGAAGAAGAAGCCGACCTTGTTTGAAACCGGGCTTTTCTGATGCACGCACGCCGCTATGGGCCGCGGGGAGCCGTTCCATCTTCCACTCATTTAAAATCTGCAAACAGCTAGCAGGCTCTTCGCTGTCTCCTTGGGAGACAGTCCACTTATTGCAACCCTTCGGTCCGACAAAAAGAAAGGAGACAATGCTGGAGTGGATCATAAGGCGTTAAGAGAGATGTCGGCGTGCTCTCTTTTTCAGAATTCACCGTCATTTATTTAAAGCTTATTAGTTAGCGTGCAACTTCAGAAACTTTCAGCATAAGTAGATTCCACGATTCTAGTCATTAAATGTTTGCCCCAGGTGGTGCAAGCATCTGTTAGCATCTCTCTCTCTCTCTCTCTCTCTCTCACAGTCTGTCGCAGTGTCTCTCTAACTCTTTGGCTTTCAGCTTTCTGCACTTCTCATGTTCGTTCAGGATAGCTGTAAAACACAAGGGCCTGAGTCTGTGTAATGTTGGAACTTGACTATATGCTGTAGTAGAAAGCGTCCGACTCACTACATGTTCTACTCGGGGAAACATCCAGCGATTTCTGTCGAAATATGCCACAGGTGGTGGGTTACCGTGCTGGGCATTGCGTCATTGGTATGTTGGAGCCAGGACTATTTTTACATCTGGCGCAGGGACATTCGGGACTCACTTGGCTACTTTTACCAGATTCCACGATCGCCACTGGTTTAATAAGAGATGATTATGGCGATCATGGTGCAGCGATTTCCCCATTTTGCCTGCATCAGCCAAAGTATGAACTTCTTAAAGCCAGTCAGCAATACTGTAATCCACTTAAACTTTCTAGGGTCACGGGGAGGACGGAGCCTATCTCAGCTAACTTTGTGTAAAGGCGAGATACGCCCTGAACAGCTCGCCACACACATACACACACCCACTCGCACAACCTATTACACCTAGGGGCAAGGAACAGCCTAACATGCATGTTTTTTGACTGTTGGAGGAAACCAGTGCCTAGAGAAAACCCACGCAAACACAGAGCACGCAAACTCCACACAGAAACACCCTCGCCGAGCCCAAGACTCGAAACCCGGACCTTCTTGCTGTGTGACAGACATGCTAACCACTACAGTTAAAAATATTTAGCTAGCGGGGATCCCGAGTGGTGCATCGACAAGGTGCGCGACTATCAACCTGGAGATCAAAAGTTCGAATCCGGGTTGATGCCACAGCCATCCGTGACCAGGAGTCCATGGGAGCTAATTGGTCGAGCTTTCATGGGATGGAAAGATGGCATACGCTCACTTCCCTGTCACTCACAGCCAATCATGGGCGTAAAAAATGTAAAAAATATTTAGCTGTTGCACGCTCACTTTGTGTGTGTGAGAAAGTGAAAGAGGGAGAGCGCTGAGGTCTAATCCCATTAGAGAAGGATGAAAGAAACGGGCATGATAGGAAAGAAGACTGTGAAATAATGGATAAAGTAGCAGCCAGAATACAAGTGAGGTCTTCCATGCCTTGTCTAATCCAATCAAATCAAACATATGAGAGCATGATGTCATATGGCATGTGATGTCATCTGAGCAAGCCTAAGACAAAAGCGTATATGAATGGGGTTTCACTGTGAATACTGTTGTTATATTGTGTGTGTGTGTGTGTGTGTGTGTGTGTGTGTGTGTGTATATGTGGAGGTTTTGTCACACAATATCACAGCGTGACATTTCTTGTCTGATCAATTCCGAAAAATTCTGTCCGTGTGTGAGTCTCAGAACTCCGAGATGTTCCACATCAGCACGGTTCTTCACCAGTAATCTCGATCTACTGTATTAATGAAATCTGACAAGACAGACTTATTTCTGTGTGGATCATTAATCATTAAGCATAAGTTGAGTCAGTCTGTGTGTGAGTGTGTATGAGTGTGTGTGTGTGTGTGTGTGTGTGTGTGTGTGTGTGTGTGTGTGTGTGGCTGTGCTTGGATTGCAGCAGCTTATGTATAGGGACAAAAGACAGAAAAATACATGGTCTGAACAGCAAAGCACAAATACGGTGATGCAGTGCTTAGCACGTCCGCCTCTCCGCAAGAAGGTCCGGGGTTCGAGTCCTGGGCTCAGGCATTTCTGAGTGAAGTTTGCATGTTCTCCGCATGCTTGATCTGGGTACTCTGGTTTCCTCCAACAGTCCAAAGACATACATATTATGGTAACTGCTTGTTCCCAATTGCCACTAGGTGTGACTTTGAGTCTGAATAGGTGTGTGTTGCGTTGGCCATGCGATGGTCTGGCGAGCTGTTCAGGGTGTACCGCCTTCGGCCAGTGTCGGCTGAGATAGGCTCAGCCTTATTAACAGAGTGTGGGGTCTGTATAGAGAAATGTTGGCCTTGTTATTTCACTTCAGGTGCAGTTACTTGGCAACAAGTCTTTAATCATATCTGTGAAGACTTTGGTAGTACCACAATTTGATTCGCTTTTGAGCCCTTTCCTTATCGCCAGTGTGCGGAGTGTTACACCTTTCAGCGGTCGTCACAGCATCAGCCTTGGTTTCCTTTCTTGGGTTCTAGTTTTCCAGTTTTCAGTATATTCCATGTTCTTGGTGTTTCCTGTATCTCGTGGGTTGCCAGTCCACAATAAACTCCTCATCTAGCATATTCATCTTGTCTCCATGTTCTTTCGTGACCGTTAGCTTTCAGCTTATTTCCCTTTCCATGGTAGATGCTCACAGTGCAACTAGCTAACAGCCAACAGCTAACTTGCAGGGTGATACACACCGGTCCATAAGCGATTTATTGCCTGCACATCGACCAATCAGATTGCACAAATTGTTTTAACTGATTGAACGTGGGAATCATAGTAGAGCTTTACAGACCTTAACAGAGCGTAACAGACCATGATGCTCCATCGTAGGGGATCTTGATGAACTTGGAAACACGATTCCGTCAAGTTTAATCTCTTGGACTCCGATCATGCTCCAAGCGTGGTCGTAAATTTTGGAGCTCCACGCATTTTTGAATCACGGAGCTCGCAGACATCGTTCCGCAGTGTAAACCCAGGGTAACCAAACATTAGACATCCCAAAATCCACTAAGATGATATTAAAGTGATGGAATTTTGATTATTACAGTCAGAGAATCAAATCTTGTTTAATGTTTCGCCCCAAAAGCATTTCTCCATAATGTAATCTGCCGTCAGGATCACGTATGCTGTAAGAGGTATGTTATAAGAGTAGAAAACCCAAACGTAACTGCATAATATCACTTACAGGAAACACCAACCATTCACAATTGTGTTTGGTATTTTATTCGTATATCGTATCTATATTGCACAAAGCTACAACAAAAACCAGGCTTTAGTCATCTATATACTGCTCCAGCAAAGTCTTTTTAATCCTTTCCCCCGTTTCCTGTTCAAATTCCCATATCTCCCCATGCTGGTGACCTTTAAATGTGCCATGATTTGAAAGGTCTGATAGAAAATTCATAGGACTGCTAACAGGCAGTGATCATTTGTTGAATTTTATATGAATGATATCAGAAAAGGGACAGAATGCTGGTGCAGCGAGATACAGGATGCCATGATGGATTGCCGTCCCATCTTGAGCGTTGTCCAATCTTGCGCCTAATGTTCCCAGGATAGGTTCTGGACCCGCCACAAACCTGAACAAAATAACCCATCAACTACAGTAATAAATAATGAATGAATTAAGGAATGTAAGAAAGGCTACTAGCGCAAACCCCGCCCCTTAGAGCAACCCTTACCATTTGTGAACCTTCCTGAATTATTTACTAATTTGCAGCTAGAAATCTGTGAAGTATTTCTTTGGATATATCACATCATACGAGCTCTGATGTAGTTTGTACTACGAACGTAGGCGTATACAGATCTTGCATGGGGACTCGGGATGTTTTACAGCCTGCGTCCTTTTGCAGACACAAAAAGTGAGACGGTTCCTGACCTTGTTCTGCTTTTTTAAACTTACGACCTGCTCTAGTCTGACAATCTCACTTTGACACGAAAGTCTGTTTTCTCCTCATGCTCCCTGCCGTCTGCCTCATCCTTTTGATCTCTTCTTCTCTGTCGGTGAAAGTGAAAGTGATAGATGCCAAGTTTTCCACCGTGCCATCAATAGCCTGTTTGAGTTGTAAAGGGAGCAGACAGTCTAACACTGCCTTGTCTGTTCTGAGGCGTTTGTCTCTGTCATGCAGTTTAATTCTCAGAAGAACTTGTGTTTAAAGTGGCTTTGAATTGTAGGTCCCCCCCCACCCCCCAAAATCAAAAGCGCTTGGAGACAAATTAAAGTTGTCTTGTATGGATTTGAGTTCAGACTGGGGTCAAAGTTTATTCTACGCGTTTTGTTTTCTGCTTTTTTCGTGGCAGCACAAAAACATTCATTTACTCATTTGCCGAATTCTTTTAATCCCATTCGGGTCGGCTGGAGCCTATCACAGCCGAAGCTGGGCGAAGGTAGGGTACACTCCGAACAGCTCGGCAGACCATCACAAGGCAACACACACACACAAATATTCACACCTACAGGAAGTTTGGAACAGCTGTCGGATAAAACCGGAGTACCCGGAGGAAACCCACACAAGCATGGGAAGAACATTAAAAAAAAAGCGCCCGAGCCTTGGACTCGAACCCAGGACCTTTCCGCTCTGAGGCGAATGTGCTAACCACTACACCACCGTTCCGCCCCAAACGTCACTTTAAAAATAATTACAGTAATCATGTTACAAAAAAAAAACAAAAAATGTTGCATTAATTAAGAGACATTTGTTTTAGCCAAGGACCTTTAATAACTAGGCTAATGGTGGCGTAATGGTTAGCACGTCCGCCCCACAGCAAGAAGGTCCTGGGTTTGATTCCCGGCTTGGGCGGTTCTGTGTGGAATTTGCATGTTCTCCCTGTGCTTGTGTGGGTTTCCTCCGGGTACTCCGGTTTCCTCCCACAGTCCA
>JAQMYF010000008.1:26107337-26121621 GCA_030014195.1 Neosilurus mollespiculum
TTTAAATGGTATGGCTAACTCAATTTTGAATTTTTGGTCACTGTGACTCATTTTGCCAGACTGGGTCACATATGATCGGCTCAAATCAGGATCATGATTGTTCTCTTGTGAACTCCCCTTAAACCTTTATATTTTGCTCCAATAACTACAGCTATCATTCCCTTCACGTCGCTCACATCACCTATACTCTCCCTCAACTCAGCTTTCAACTTTACTCGTTCTCTTCATGATGACATTTGACTTGTAGTCAGTAGAGTAGCAATATCAGTATTACCAGTCCTAAGGGAATGTGCTTCGGCGGACTGTCTGTGCATCGTACTTGCGTCATGCTCCTCAATCTCTTGATTGACATGAGGCTAAGCGTCTGTGCCTCTTTTAATGAATGGACTTGTTTAACGGTCAGTGAGTTTCTTTACAGTACATCAGCAACTTACAGCAGTAGAAATTATTTGGTTTATTATTTTTCTTGAGGTTTAGTAGCAGAAAGATATGACCTGTCCTTCTGGTCAGGATACAGAAATAAATTCAAACCATAATTTCTACACCTCCAGTATAGGGGTATAGTAGAGTAGGCAGTATATATAACCTCATCTTCATTTAGTTATTATTATGCTTGCGCCCACCATGGTGGCACTGGAGGCATGATGTTTTTGCCCTGTTCCTGTGTGCGTGCATGCGTGTGTGAATGTCTGTCCGTCCGAACTTCTTTGTGGGCACTTTATCTTCTGAATCCCTTCAAGGATCCGGAGCAGAGTTTCAACATTTACTCATTACTTAATACCTTTGAACAGGTGCAGGTTTTAAGGACAAAAGGACAAAGGGTCAAGGTCACATGTGGTCATCTTAGAAAAATCTTGTGCGCACTCTGCAGGCTGAATGTCTGCATGGATGTGGACCCAATTTTCACCAGTTGCTCATTACAAAAGGCCCATGAACGGGTTCAGGTTTTAAAGGTATAGGTCAAGGGTCAGAGTCACAGCTCAGCACTTTGAGTCCTGGGATCAGGCGTTTCTGTGTGGAGTTTGCATGTTCTTTGAATGTGATTATATGGGTTTCATCCAGGTACTCTGAGTTTCAGTACAAAGATATGCGCATTAGGCTAATTGGCTGTTCTAGATGAGTCCCTAGATGCGAGCATGAGTTCGGTTCCTTGTGTGTGTGCGAGCCCTGCGACGGTCTGACGAGCTGTTCAAGGTGAACCCTGCCTTCGCCCAGAGTCGTCTGAGATAGGCTTGCTTCAGCCTCCCCACGACCCGAATAGAGTTCTGCGCTTCAGCAAATGAGTGTGAGGGTGAGTGAGTGAGGTGTGTTAGTGTTTAGGAATAGGCAGCCTGCTGAAAACTCCCTACACATCATAATACAGTCACCGTTCAAGGTTTATTCCCTCCGTTGCTTGCACGGACGCACTCTGTGGCACTCTTAGTCTATGACATGGAAAACTTTCATCCCTCTGCCTCACTGTGAGCTCTCTTGTGATGATATTAGCAAGCCTGTGACATGAGCAGGCCATATCCCAGTAGATTCCACTAGGGAATCCTGTGTTTGTGTGAAGAGATGGAAATCACTCCATCTCCATGACTACCCAGACAGACACCCACCCCCAACCCCCCATCCCCACCCCCCAAGAGAGACCAGAGCAACTGTAAGGTTAGTGGAAGTGTGTTGGTGTGTGTCTGTTCTTGTTTGCTTTGGTCTGTCGAGTTTGTCTTCTGGTTTGTTACGTGATCCCATCCAACAGTTGTGCTTTAATCCTCAGTTGTTTAAAGCTTATGATAATGAATTCATCGAGAATGTGTACTGGTAAATAAAACACGGTGACGAAATCCAGCAATTAGAACACTGCTCCATTTGAAGAGTAGCTGGAGAACAAAGTCGTCATGACTTTAGGGAGATGTGTGTGTCATACATGTTATTGCGCCTTTAGACCTTCCCTCAGGGGATCCCTTCTGCCTCTTTTGTCTCTCTTTCTCTCATCCGCCTTTCTCAAGTAGGCTGTTGCTACCGTTCCTTCCTCCAGGGCTCCTTCCTTGACAACCATAACGCATTGCATTCCCAGGGGAAGAGGATCTAAAGGAGCATAATACTCACCACTCTGTTGGTCTCAAGAAGGTCAAGAAAGAGTCAGGGTTGCAACTGTAGCATCTCTGTAAAAAAAAAAATTAATAATAATAATAATAAATAACTAAAGTCAGTAATACATAACTATTTGCTGCAACTTTGCCATAAGAGTGTGGCACCCTGGGAAAATCCTGTACTTCTACATGAAGTTCTAAAGACTGCATGTTTCCCAGAACTGAAATCTGTTTCTTTTTTAGGCACATCATTTTTCAAGCTCAAGTAAAGTTCAGGCATTTTTTAAACTATATTTGCCCCTGAATAGTAAAATAGGAGCAAATAAAATAAAAAGGTTTCATTCAAACTCCACTGAAAAACGCAGACATACTGTCAGTCTAAGAGGGTGAATACACTAGAGGTGCGATAGAAAAGTGACTCATGCGAATAGATTTTTTCGCAATTTTGAAATTCACGTCCAGATGTTTTGCGACTAAACATGCAAGCGAATATTTTGCGGCTTAAATACTTATATAGCGCAAAATTCTCGTGACAATTTGCGACCGATTTTATGAGTAATTTGCGATTGTTTTGCGGATGTTTGCAAAAAAAAAAAAAAAAAAAAAAAAAAAAAAAAAAGAGAGATTCTCCCATCGTAAATCAGTCAAGTTTTGTTTACTTTGTGTTTTCAAACAATTCGCTTTTTATTTGCACGTTATTAGTATGAACAAAATACGAATGATGACAATATGTCTCGATCATGTCGATTTCTTCTCTTTACCATCCGAAGGATTTGTCCATTTCTTTCCACTAAGGCCACTCAGTTACTTGTTCAGTCCCTTATCATCTCAAGACTAGACTACTGCAGCTCATGCCTGGCAGGTCTACCTTTGAGCGCAATTCGACCTCACAACTGATCCAGAATGCAGCTGCACAGCTTGTCTACAATCTCTCCATTGGCTTCCTGTAGCTGCTCGCATTAGATTTAAAACACCAATGCTTGCCTACAAAGTCAAAAATGGACCTACACCCTCCTACCTCAAAGCACTTTTCACACCTCACACTGCACCCCATTCTCTCAGATCCTCTAATACTGCTAGACTGGTCCCTCCTACTACCAAGGGACAAGGGAAAAATGCATCTAAACTCTTCTCTGGTCTGTCTCCAAGGTGGTGGAATGAACTTTATTGGGTGTCTTCAAAAGACGGCTGAAAATCGACCTTTTTCGGCAGTACTTAGTTTAGCTTAGCACTATGTTTTACACACACACACACACACACACAAGCTCCAAAAGAAAAAAATGCACCCCACACACACCTACACCTACCCACTGAGTTTGACTGACTGTATACTTAGCCTGTGCCCAGACGAACCAGTATAAGAATATATTTACTGATTGTGACTTAAAAGAACTTCTGTAAGTCGCTCTGGATAAGAGCGTCTGCTAAATGCTGTAACTGTAAATGTAAATGACAAAATACACGGAATATGGCGGACGCCAGCAAGTCTCAAACTTTTCACAACTGTTTGAGACTATACTCCGCATCAGAGCCCCGTTTTGTGACATTCGTTGGTATTTCAAACCTGTTTGAATTTTTTGTGAAGAGTTCACGGACCAGCCGAGCAAAATAGGATGCCGTGAATCTCGCGAGACAAATTTGAGAATGAAAAGCGACAGTTTCAATTTGCCATTCGCGTCAGTTGCTTTTCTATCTCACCTCTAGTGTGATTACCCCCTAAGCACTGTAGCTTACCTTATATTGCCCACCAACTATGAGAACATTTCACTTATTTGACTACGTTAAATGATCTGTACACATACTTACATGAACAGAGTCCACAATAGCAGTTCCTTTTTCCCCTGGTTAAGACATTATTGATGAGCTCACTTGGATGGAGGTCACATTCAACCAGAAGTATTCAGGGTTAGCATGGTAAACAGATGTGACCTGTTCCCTGTCTCACTTACTCAGGCGAGCTCAGGCACTTCATTCTATTTTTAGTACTCTCTAGATGGTGCTCACCTCACGGCTGCTGCTGTAGATTTCTTTCTCCATGATAAAACCATGAGCTTTGGGGGGAAAATAGCTAAGTCTGATGTAAGAAAGCATTGAAGGGAATGTTGCAGGACATTGTTTTTCCGCCATATTCCTGTTAGCAGTTCCCAGATCCTAGCATTTAGTCTCTACAAGCTGAAGCCAAAACACTTGCCCTGAATTGCCTATATATTCTGGAAGTCATGCAGAAATCCCAAAACGTATTCAGCTGTATTAATGTCTACTGCCTAAAACATGGGCTCAAGTCTGACAGAATTTTCTAGCACAATACTGGCTCATGCGAGGAGAAGTCCAGCCCAGGTGTCTTAAAGATAGATGGAGCCACAATATGTCATGTTCATAATTTGTGCAGTAAATAAACAAAATAAATTGTATTTTATTTTATATATTTAAAAGAATAGGAGAATGAAAGAAACACCAACTTAAATAAAAGTAAGAACTATATTTTATTTGATATTATATCGATAAAAGTATGAAAACTTATGAAAAGCATAGCAGATGAGTACTTGGTCAGCTTCTCCTTCAATCCATGGTCACATCTTCAGGAATGCATTAAATTAACAAAAGCATTGACTTTCTTTAAATTATTTAATTAGAAAGGTGCACCCCGCCTTCGCCCAGTGCCGGCTGACCCACGACCCTAATAGTATTAAGCGATTCAGCAAATGAATGAATGAAATGAATAAATTTTTTATGTTGTCCAACACTCTAACTTATTGTGAGTCATGTGAGCAGTGAGTGTAGCTGAAAAAACTCCCTCTCACTCATTTGCCGAACCACTTAATCCTATTAGGGTCACAGGGAGGCTGGAGGCTATCTCAGCCAACACTGGGTGATGGAGGGGTACACCCTGTACATCTGACCATCGCAGGGCCAACACACACAACCATTCATACTCACACGTACACCTAGGGGCAATTTGGAAAAGCCAATGAGAATAATGTACATGTTTTTGGACTGTGGGAGGAAACCGGATTACCCGGAGGAAACCCACACAAGCATGAGGAGAACATGCAAGCTCCAAACAAAAATGCCCAAGCATGGGACTTGAACCCAGAACATTCAGGCTGTGAGGTGAACCACTATACCACCGTGCCACCCTGTTGAAAAAAACTGAGTTTAATAAATTTTAATATATAGACATAGATGGATGGATGGATGGAGAGTTAAATCATTAATAAATTTGCTTCACCCTGCTGTGTAAACCAAGTCATGTTACAGTAATCTTTGCTCGAGGTTAATTGAGACAAACCGATATTCCACCATAAGTATGTGTGTCAATTGCAGTTTCCAAATGAAGATGGGTATTGATTTTGGATCCAGTCACTGAGTGGATCGAGTCTAACAGACAGAGCGGCCATGATAGGGAAAAGCATGCCGGCGAATGAAATCAGCGGAGCATAAAAGTGCCTATTTGTCTGAGACGCCGTTACTGAGGCAAGAGAAAGCGTCGTAATTGCTCGGAGCACTATTAACATCTCCACACATATTGTTGTTGTTGTTATTTTATGGGTGTCTTGATTTATACAGAGCGTTCCTTTCCAGTTTAATTGGAGGAAAAACTGGCACGTTGGATAGGATGGTGATTATTCCTGCAAATAATCATAGTTTTAGTCACTGGGAGTCATTGGGGGGCAAAAAAACACCCTGAAGCATCTGACTGATGCTGTGATCATAAAGATATTATATGCTGGTGAAGGTCGTTGCCAGTGACCGTCAAGGGCGATTCTGCAGCAATCCTGAGCTGTTTGCTTTATTTTACCATATTTATTATGTTAACTGTAATTTTCAGAATTGCCTCTCGAGACAGCCATGGAAGCTGAAGTGCATCCCATCAAGAGCGCTGACCTTCACTCTGGCGTGTTAGCGACTTTTCAATGACATAGACAAGCAACACGGCCCTAATTGCTATTAATCCTAGATATTATTGATCAGCTCGCTATCTTTAAAGCAGCCGAGCGTCCCTTCAGAAGAATCCGCCATTGCAAATGTTTGCAAGCCTCACAGTCTGAATGAGATGATTGGTGGGCGGTTCTGACTATGTGAAAGCTCCGAGGTCATTTAACGAGTGGATAGTTGGAGCGTACAGTCACAAGGGATTTGTCAGTTATGTTCACTGGTGTAAATTTGTCATGGTTGGTTTTTAAGATTAAGAAGCCGTGTCTTTTCCGACGTGGTGTAGGGTAGTGCTGGGCACTCAGCCATTTTAATCTACTAGGCTGTTCATTTTGGTTTTTAGCAGCGAGAACACTGTGCCACCCATCCAGCTAAACCTGCCTGTCATTAAAATGTTAATGAGTGTGATCAGTTTAATAATGTCACTGGCCCTGCTGCAATGAATTTTATTTTTCATACCTAATATAATGTGGACATGAGAACAATGAACATTATGCAAATGCCTGGTGCTCTCTGCACAACTGTTCAGCTATCCTCTCCGTGCTCTCTTGCTTTCTCTCTCTTTCTGAAAGCACACAGTTTTGCAGTTTAAGAAGAGAAGCAGTTACAAATTCTGGCAGGGAGACAAAATTTTCCATATTGGGCCCCTCATGGATATACAGCACAACAAACATAGACTTTTGCATAACCCAGGGCCTTGGATGGGGTCACCTGACGGGGGGCCTGAGTCTAATATTCAAGTAATGATCTGATTGGAAAACTTCCAGTGAGATGAACAATCCACTGAGCAATGCACTGGTTAATATCCGACCAACTATAACGATTGTCAGCGTCCTTAGTCGGACTCTACTGCAATGAAGTCAAAACGAAATACATTTCCACAGGTCCCGATCCCTCGAACATCACCTGTCTATCAGGACAGAAAGAAGGTGCGTGTTGATGACTACAAGTATCTCAGCTCTTACTTAATGGGCTCATATAAGGATTTTAGGACCTGGAAGGCACTTGCCTGGAAAGCATGGAACACTGTTGACAAAGTATGGCGCTCGGGCCTGAACAACAACCTGAAAATCCTCCTCTTTCTCTATGGAGCTAAAACCTGGACCCTGACAATCCAGCAACAGCAGCGACAGCACGGCACATACACAAACCTTCTGTGTCGTGGCCAGCAAATACACTGGTCATCAGACGCCGCCATTCAAGAAGTCTTGAAAGAAGGGACTACTTCCAGTTTCCTTGAGGGTCATGCAAAGAAGGCTGCTCTTTGCTGGGCACTGCTATCGCTCCAAGACCGAGGCAATTTCTCGACTCTTACTGTAAAGCCCAAGTCAGCTACCAGTAAAGTCAAGAAAGCTGACATTTCTCACAACAATATCCAGAGACACTGTAATACCTCAACATTCTGGACCTGCCTTCAGCAATGGATGACCGAGAAGTGTGTCGGTACGTGGTGCGTGACATATCGGCCGAGGCGGAAGGATGATGATGATGATGATGATAAACACTGTGTGACCATTTATTTTTTGACTCCTGTTACGTTTTGTGTACACTGGATATTAAGAGAAAAAGAAGCATGCATGCAGACAAAAATATCCCCCCACGCTTGGATTTAGATACCCCTACTCCACCCAGAGATTACCTTTACTTCGCCAGGATCCTGGGAGATAATCACTAACACAACACTCAAGCACATTGTTCAGCAATTCTCTGGTTTAAGCTAGTATCTCATGGAGCGGTGAATGCTGATGAATGGAGCGAATTTTGGGTTTTGTCAGGGCTTGTAAAAAGTTTTTGTGGTCACAAAGAAATTTTGAACATGTTCGAATTGTACGAAAATTTTTTTCTGCAAACAGTTGCAAACGTTTGCAAAATGGTTGTAACACGCATCACTAAAGTTCTTACTGCTTCGTCATGTAGTGAACACAGTGCTGGGGAGGGTCTGCTCATCTTTTTTTTTTACAGGGTTCGGTCCATCAATAGGGGGAAGGGTGGTTCAATTTCACCAGGAATTGGCAAAAGGTCCCAAACGTTCCCAAGCAGTGGCAAATAGTTGCTAATAGTTTGCTAACGTCGCTAATGTTTTTCTTCCGCAAAAACGCTCACGCGAATGTTGCTAATTGTCACTTCTGACCGAGGCGAAACCCTGATTTTTGTCAACATTTGTCAGAAAACTCACAACGTTCATCAACATTGGCCACATCGTGAGATGCTAGCTTTATTTCACAACCTTTAGGGCTTATACATAGACAATGTACTAAGGCAACACAGGATCGGTCAGTTCGACGAAAGTGTGATATGCAGTACACGGGATAGGTCAGTTAATGAGAGGTCATCAATGTAGAAGTGGTTAGATAGAATGTGTTCGTTTGCGCAGGCGCAGTGTTTCTGATTACTACTAATTACTTTGCATAAAATAAAAGAAATAAAAGAAAATTAGTCTCATTGTGTGAAGTTAAAATTAGGTGGTGTAGAGGTTAGCACATCTGCCTCACACCAGGAAGGTCCTGGGTTCCAGTCCCGGGTTCAGCGAGGACATTCCTGTGTGGAGTTTGCATGTGCTTGTGTGGGTTTCCTCTGGGTACTCCGGTTTCCTCCTACAGTCCAAAAGCATGCACATTAGGCTAATTGGCTGTTCCAAATTGCCCCTTGGTGTGAGTATGAATCGCTGTGTATGTGTTGCCCTGGGATGGTCTGGCGTGTCGTTCAGAGTCGGCTGAGATAGACTTCAACTTCCTCGCGATCCTCATCGGATTTAACGATTCGGCAGGTGAATGAATTTAACACAAAGCCCTTGAGCTATAAGAAGATAAGTCATAAATTGATTTTTGAGCTCATTTCCGAAACCGTTGGTACTGAAATACACCTCTGACTGCTAATTAAATACCAGCACCGAAACGAATCGGGATTTCCAAAAGAATGCTGAGCTCCAAAGTTTATATGGAATTTGTAATCAGAATCAACATGTTTAGGCTGAACAAAAGGTTTTGCATGTGAACACAGGCGGTGTCGCACAGAACCAGTGTACAGGTGAGTGATAATGGCAGCTGAACTACAGTCAGGATAGATTTGACCTCTGGCCCTTCTAGCCCTTTGGATTTGTGGAGGTTCGTGCGATCACAAGGAGTTCCGGAGGCATGTCAGTATTAGGCTTCACAGTGTGTGAAGAATTATACCGACATGCCTCCGGAACTCCTTGCGCTGGTATGTGAGGACAGAGAGGGACCGTAACGTCTACATACTGTAGAAAAACGAACAGGGACACAACGTGTAAAGAGCTTTGTGTTTGCAAGCATATAAATGTAGGCATGAGGCCATGTGTACGTATGCATTCCTCTTTCTCTCTTCAGGCCCATCAGTAGTCTGAACAGTATACGTGTGTGCGGTCATTTGGAGGTCAGTGGTTTTATGCCCTAGTCAGGTTTCACAATTACCAATTACAGACTGACAGATACGGTCTTCTCATTAACAGATTAATAGCTCTTGATTAGCGTATGGTTAATCTTAGGTGAAGACTAACTACAATCAGGCAGTATAATAGGACACCTACCTGAGGGAGCTTTCCGTCATCTTTGTCTGATCAATGGAGCATGTACACATATGTGTGTGTCTGCATGAGCCCCGATGATGATAAGATTCGAAGATAACCTTGTGTGTAGGGAGGATGTATGGCTGTGCATAAATCTGCACGCATATACATGTGTTTACACCTTCGTTGGCCGTCATCCATTAACAATTAACGCTGCAATTGACTGGTCGCAGTCTCTTGGGATGTATTGTGATGATTTATAGCGGGCTGCGTTTTATTGAAAATCGTAATTACTTTGCCGTCCGTATGTTCATGACCTTATACTTACAATTCACCACCGATCCTACATGTGCCCTTTCTGATTATACAACAAGACTGATTCTATACTCATTACTATCACTCAGTCGCAGCGCCATGGGATGAATCAATGGTTTGGTAAATGAAGATGTGATTAAATGCAAGGATGAATATACATGGATTTATGGAAGGATGGAAGAACAGATGTATGGGTGGAAGAAGGGGTGGATAGGTTTATAAGTGCTCTAATTTGTTGATTGTGGATGAATTGATCAACAGATTTCATTTCTGTGAATGCTGAGCTACTTGGCAGGCAGATTGATGGATATACATTTAAATAGGCATGTTTATTCATTCATTTATTCATCAGTCCATCCATCCAATTATATGAATATTACATGGCTTGATGGTGTCTGGGTTGATTGATCAATTGATACAAATAGGTTTTTAAAGAAAGGAGGTGTATGAATGAATGAATGGTACCCAGATTGTTGGGCGGATGGTTTGATTATTATAGATAGAGGGCAGTTTTCAAGGAATGGACGGATGTTTGGAGGGATGGTTCTATGAGCACATCAAAGGGTGAACAGAAGTATGAACACATATTTTGGGAAATGCTGAGCTGACCAATGGATGGATGAATGTATAGATAAATTCATGAGAAGATGGAAGGATGGATGGATGAACAAACAGACTGACAGATGGATGGATGAATGGATGGATGGATAAATGGTTGAATAGATAAATGAATGGGTGAAGGGATGGACAGACAGATGATGTGGGTGGGTGGATAGGATGGATGGATAGATGAATGGGATTTGTAGCTGAATGGATGGATGGATGGATGGATAGATGAATAGGTTGAAGGATGGATGAATTAATGAGAAGATAGATGGATGGCTGGAAGGATGGGTGGATGGATGGGTAGATGAATAGGTTGAAAGATGGATGACTTAATGAGAAGATAGATGGATGGATGAATGGATGGATAGATGAATATGTTGATGGATGGATAAAATAATGAGAAGATGGATAGATGGATGGATGGAATAATGGAGGGATGGGTGGATGGATGAATAGATTGATGGATGGATGAATTATTCAGAAGATAGATGGATGGATGGGTAGATGAATAGATTGAATTAATGAGAAGATGGATGAATGGATGGATAAATGAATTAATGAGAAGATGGATGAATGGTTGAATAGATGGGCGGATGGATGGAGTTTAAAGAAGGAGAGATGAGATTTGTGCATGGATGGATAAATGATTAGGCTGATGGATTGATGGATGAATAGGGGGATGAATGGATGAATTAATGAGGTGATGGATGGATGGATGGGTGGATAGATGATTAGGTTGATGGATGGTTGGATGGATGGATGGAGTTTATGGATGGATAGATGGGATTTGTGGATGGGTGGATAAATGAATAGGTTGATGGATGGATGGATGGATGGATGGGTGGATAGATAGATGGATGGATGGGTGGATTGATGATTAAGTTGATGGTTGGATGGATGGATGGAGTTTATGGATGGATAGATGGGATTTGTGGACCAATGATTAGGTTGATGGATGGATGGACGAATAGATGGATGGATGAATGGGTGGGTGGATAGATGATTAGGTTGATGGATGCATGGTTGAATGGATGGATGGAGTTTTTGGATGGATAGATGTAATTTGTGGATGTATGGATAGATGATTAGGTTGATGGATGGATGGAGTTTATGGATGGATAGATGGAATTTGTGGATGGGTGAATAGATGAATAGGTTGAATGATGGATGGATGGATGGATGGGTGGATAGATGATTAGGTTGATGGATGGATGGTTCGATGGATAGATGGATGGATGGGTGGATAGATGATTAGGTTGATGGATGGATGGTTGAATGGATGGATGGGTAGATAGATGATTAGGTTGATGGTTGGATGGATGGATGGAGTTAATGGATGGATAGATGGGATTTGTGGATCGGTGGATTGATGATTAGGTTGATGGATGGCTGGACGAATAGATGGATGGATGAATGGGTGGATGGGTGGGTGGATAGATGATTAGGTTGATGGATGGATGGATGGATGGATGGGTGGATGGATGGATGGAGTTTATGGATGGATAGATGGGATGTGTGGATCGTTGGATCAATGATTAAGTTGATGGATGGATGGATGAATGGATGGATGGGTGGGTGGATAGATGATAAGGTTGATGGATGGATGGTTGGATGGATGGATGAAGTTTATGGATGGATAGATGGGATTTGTGGATGGGTGGATAGATGAATAGGTTGACGGATGGATGGGTGGATAGATGATTAGGTTGATGGATGGATGGATGGATGGGTGGATAGATGATTAGGTTGATGGATGGATGGTTGGATGGATGGATGGGTAGATAGATGATTAGGTTGATGGTTGGACGGATAGATGGAGTTTATGGATGAATAGATGGGATGAATGGATCGATGATTAGGTTGATGGATGGATGGATGAATGGATCGATGGGTGGGTGGATAGATGATTAGGTTGATGGATGGATGGTTGGATGGATGGATGGAGTTTATGGATGGATAGATGGGATTTGTGGATGGGTGGATAAATGAATAGGTTGACAGATGGATGGATGGATGGATGGATGGATTGATATATAGTACAACCACAGGGTTTATGAATGAAAGAATGATAAGATGTGTACTTGGGTGGATTATTAGATTAAAAGATGATGGGTTGGATGGACAGATGGAGGTATGTGTATCTTTTATGAGAATCTAGACTGATAGACGAGTGGGTTTATAAGCATGTAGGTTTATTAGTGGATAGATGGCTGGTTTATGAGCAGAGATTTGCAGATTTATTATGTATATCAGTTTAACCAATAAATTTGCAGCTCTATCTAAAGCATCTGAAGCCACTCAAACCCAGGACATTCGTGTTAACCAATAAAACTTGATTTGCCTTAGTTTTAATAATATTTCCTTTATAAAGGGTGAACTGTTAGAGCTGTTATCATATACCATCTTTTTTGACGTGTATTCCCAGAGAACAACCAAAGTGAGACCAAAAAAACGGCAGGAGTCACGTATTTGTCCTGCTCTGTGGACTCTCGTCTCTTTCATTCCCCAACAGATCTATCCTGCCCTTTTATTCTCTCTTTTTTTTGTTTACAACTGGCTCTCGCTGGCTGTCACAGAGATGGCCTGTCCTCCAAATCAAAGCTGAAATGGAAGAGATGAAAACAGGTGGACGCCATTAAAGAGTGGATGTCTCGACACACTGAGCTGAGCCGATAGAGAGCAGCGACGTTCCCAGCCGGCTCTATTCACAATATTCAATTCATACCTACGTGGTTACAATCTGTTTAGTAAGAGTGAGTTATCTGAATCCAATGGGATAGTAAACATGTTAGGGCTAATATTAAGCAAATGCTAAGCTAACATAAGTTTTGCCTTTGAAGAATGGATCCTAGGTCAGCAAGTCTTGGTCACAAAGGTGATTATTGACTGATAAACTGGATGGGGTCTGTTTGGAGTAAGGAACATTTGACACAGTGCCGTGAGGACTGGCTTGAGGAACCCCTGCCAAGTGCATATTGATATCACAAAGATTGACATCGTATTTAAACATGGAGATCAAATGGATTGTGCTGTAATGACAGATGCAATATAAATGGCTCACTACTTGTACATAAACTATTATTAGTAATAGCAGTAGTCACTAATTATTGTTGTTTTTTATTTACTACATAATAGTATTAATAGTGGCGCTCCCACGCAGGCCTTTGGCGTGGAAAGGACCAACAAACTTTAGAAAGTATAGACTTGAATTTGCATGGCTGGTCCATCCATATGTCCACTGTCTATATGCATCATGATGCTGATTTGCTGCTATGCTAAAACACAGGCCTTTGGTGTGCAGCAATTTTTCATGGCTGCTTCGTCCATTCATTCGGTGTCTGTATGCATCACCATGCTGATTGGCTGTTACGTATCGCAATGCTTATTGGTTGTCATGCATCGTGATGCTGATTGGCTGTTATCCATCGACATGCAGATTGGCTGTTATGCATCACGATGCTGATTGGCTGTTATGCATTGCTATGCTTACTGGTTGTTTTGCATCGCAGTAGTTATTGGCTGTTATGCATCCTGATGTTGATTGGCTGTTATGCATGATGATGCTGACTGGCTGTTACACGTCATCATGCTGATTGGCTGTTATGCATCCTGATGTTGATTGGCTGTTATGCATCATGATGCTGACTGGCTGTTACACGTCATCATGCTGATTGGCTGTTATGCATCATGATGACGTGTAACAGCCAATCAGCATGATGACGTGTAACAGCCATCATGCTGATTGGCTGTTACATGTCATCATGCTGATTGGCTGTTATGCATCCTGATGTTGATTGGCTGTTATGCATCATGATGCTGACTGGCTGTTACA
>JAQMYF010000008.1:26122039-26143243 GCA_030014195.1 Neosilurus mollespiculum
AACAGCCAATCAGCATGATGACGTGTAACAGCCATCATGCTGATTGGCTGTTACACGTCATCATGCTGATTGGCTGTTATGCATCATGATGCATAACTGATGCTGATTGGCAGGAACCTTTACGCATGCCGACATCCAGGAAGTTTTTGTTTTTGATAGCTTTTTTTTTACTGAAACAAAAACAGTTTTTCTGGCAATGTCCAACAACAAACACATTAGCAGCTATATGTCCGGAATGAGGTATGTGTTGGATGCAACCCCCAATAATCCCAACAAATCCAGAAATGTATTCGAAAACAGTCTGCAAAGAGTATAACAGGGCAAAATGAAACTTAAAATGAACGACAATAGACAAGGTCAGTTCCACAGTGGCAGCAAGGAGACCTGGACACCTTTTTTAACCAAAAGAAACTTTTTTTAATCTCCCAGGATATTTATTGTCTCATTTTCTAAAGCCTGACAACCAAACACTGTGGTGACATCCAAGTTCAAACCACTGTGGAGCCAACAAAACTCTAACATTTCATACCTGATGGAATATGAGGAGTTCCTGGATTCTGTAGACAGTAGTGAAGAGGGCACATTTAACTGCTATTACAGGTCTGTTACATTATCATAATGATCTAAAAGATTAGGTTGATTGGATAGCTCAGCCATGCAGGATTTAATGTATCCTGTGTCATTAATGCCCTACATCGTGACGCTGTGTTGTCAGAAACAAGACCGTCCACTAACCTGGACATGTCGCTTTCATAGTCCATTACACACACTCAGTCACCTGTTTCCAGGGCAACCCATCACTGGCGTGATGCTGCTGTTTAAACCGGTTGCCTGGTTACTGTACCATCTCTGGGCAGCCAGCATTGAAGAAGCTTATGATTAATATTACTCTATCATCTTAAGAATACAGAAAGCTGTTATACAGATTGTTATAATAGATTATTTATTTTACTTTGACTGTCCTTTCACTGCGCACTGTATTTCTAATTATATCTCCTTATAAGTTACTCTCTGAAGTGTGTATATTTTTGATATACTGTATTAATCCAGCAGGGGAAATTATTGCCTCTGCATTTAACCCATCCAAAGTGAGCACACACACACGTAAACAGTGACACACTGACACAAAGTGAGCACACACACTCGGAGCAGTGGGCTGCCACACATTGGGGGCGCCCGGAGAGTAGTTGGGGGTTAGGTGCCTTGCTAAAGGGCACTTCGGCCGTGAAGGTGGGAGGAAGGGAGGAAGGAAGGGAAGGAAGGGAAGGTGCTGCTCACTCCTTCTCCCGCCACACATTTTTCCCGCTGGTTTCAGGAATTAAACCAGCGACCTTTCGGTCCCAAAGCCGCTTCTTTAACCTTTAGGCTGATCTTTTAAGAGTACCGGTATCATTCATCTTCATTATACACAATCTGTGTATAATGTGATACGTTTAAGTGATACAGAGCTTATTTTAACATAAATGACCATAAAAAGCACTAGTGGGCAATTGTATCCCGTGGATTACTAGCGGGGGCTGAATCAATGCGGAACAACCATTTTTTCCCAGAAGTGACGTGAACTCATCGGGCCGGGTCGTCCAGCGTAAGTAAACAAGCAGCAAGCGATATTTTAGGTGATAAAACTCCCCGCATACTAAAGGCTTGTGCCTTGAATGGTTCCTCTAGGCGATGTGCTGCTCCCATCTGTCATCATCCTTCAACATTTTATGAAGGATTTCCCTAGGAACGAGTTTTAGATGTAAAAGCTTGGGCTTCATGTCACACCGATAGCAGGTCAGGTTGAAGTGGTCTTCGCAGACGACTGATTAGCGTCTGAAAGGAAACGTTTTCCGAGTTCGGCCTGTGCCAATGTTATGTTATGTTTGCCGCAATTTCTGCACGCAGCCCAGCCAATAGGACAAAACAACGAATTCGCATCACTACATGGGCTGGAACAGCCAATAAAGAAGACAGCATGTTGCTGCGCATGCCTAGTACTAGTACTGCTCACAGTAAGAACGTCCTATGTTGAGTTTGAATCTGCTCCCCGTGCTTGTGTGGGTTTCCCCTGGGTACTCCAGTTTCCTCCCACAGTCCAAAGACATGCACATTAGGCTAACTGGCTGTTCCAAATTTCTCCTAGGTGTGAGCGTGAGTGGTTGTGTGTGTGTGTGTGTGTGTGTGTGTGTGTGTGTGTGTGTGTTGGCCCTGCGATGGTCTGGTGAGCTGTTCACGGTGTACCCTGCCTTCTCCCGGTGCTGTCTGAGAAAGGCTCCAGCCTTCCCACGACCCTAGTAGGATTAAGCGGCTCTGCAAATGAATGAGAGAGAGTGAAGAGAACGCCACTGGAGAGAAAGCTGGAAGAACCAGCAGGTAGCGCGTGATGATTCTCACCCGTGCGTGATCACAGCCAGTTTACTTTTCGTTGCTTTGTTTGCCCCTTCATAGTGGGGTGAGAGACGGACAGAAAGCCGGCAGACTTTGCTCACACACCCGCACGGAGCGTGATCTAATCCGAATCGAACTTGAACTTGATGGAGGCGGAAGCCGTGAACTACTGAGATGGCGTTTTTTTGTTCGGTCCTGTTTTGGGTAAATGAAAAGTGCGCCGGAAAGATGGAATATAAAGGGAGTCTGAAACGGCGAGGAAAATTGGCCTGTCACCTTTCTGCATCGTCCCCCCCACACACACCGGGTTCTCCGGCTATATTTGTTGGCATTAAGCTGATTGAGCCTGATGTAGACGGTGCCCATGTGTGTATAAGCAAAAACACTCATTTCTCTGGATTACTCATGTTACAGTAGCTCGCTCTTCTTGTTTGTGCCACTGATTTTTCCATTAGTCATGTTTTTCCTTCCGCAAGTATATGTGCATGAGGTCTAAAGTGCATGATTTGTTTTTCCTCGTATTCAGAGGTGAAATTACTGACTTCAGACAACACTCAACACTCACTGAACAACGAGACTGACATAATGACTTGCCTGACCTTAAGAACTCGCTTAATTCGGAGACCGCTCTTGAGAAGATTGGCTTGTTGTTGCGTGTGGGTGTGTGTGTGTGTGTGTGTGTGCCACCGGACAAACCAGGTGTAGGGAGTTTTGAGAGGCTTGAGGCCAGAAGGCCATCAAGTGGGCTGCGTATTATGAGACTCTGTCAGTAATCTCCTCTCCAAAACTGATTTTAATGCCTCAAGTGGATGATGGCTCTTCCTTTTATCCTCGTTTCTGGTTCATACAAAAAGAAAACAAAGATCTTCACTAATGAATTTCAATCTAGCAAGTAGCTAACCTTCACAAACCTATCTGCCAGGAGTTCTGCAGGCTCTTCACATGGGCTTCTTCTGTGTTGCCTAGGTTCCTCTCACGTCCCGAAATCATCCTGGGAGGTGCATTAATAGGTGTTTTTGGAACAGAGGAATCTCTGTGTGTCCTCACTGCAGCAGCTGTTAAGATTTTTTTCAGGGTTTTTTTTTTTTCAGGTTCTCCCCCTGCCTCTGTGGGTTTCCTCCGGGCACTCCGGTTTCCTCCTACAGTCCAAAGATATGCACAATAGGTCAATTGGCTGTTCCAAATTGCCCAAAGGTGTGGACGTAAGTGTGAATGGTTGTGTGTGTTGGCTATGCGATGGTCTGGTGAGTTGTTCAGGGTGCCTTGACACACTGTCGGCTGAGATAGGCTCCAGCCTCCTCGTGTCCCTAATAGGATTAAGTGGTTCTGCAAATGAGTAATAGAGTGAGAGGGTTTTTTTAGGGAAGGTACTATTCCAGTTCATTGATTGGTCCAGTGCGTCATGGTCAACTGCCATTTTTTAAAATTCCAAACAGCCATGTTAGCAACAGCTCCTAATTTAGCATTTAGTATTAAAAAAACAGACCAGTCACATTTCTCAGTTCCAATTACTGCTTTATTTTATACTGGTATGAATCCCATGACACACAACAAACTACCCAGCCCTGCCCGTAGCACCCTCCATTTCTTTTCGTCGTTCTCTGTCATGCAGGAGAGACGTCGCTGTATCAGCCGTTGGCTGGCCGGCTTACATCATTTCAGAGTTGTTCAAGTTCTTACAAATGCAAACAGAAGAGAGCCCTCGGTGGTTTTTGGTTCTCAGGAGACCTCCCCAGGGAGTAGTTCCTCTCAAAAAGTTCCCAGAACTGCTTGGTCGAAAAGTGCCTAATGAGTAAACTGTCCTAATGTGCACGAGTGTGTGAAGGTATTTCTTAATGGTAGTCTAAGTCTGCCTCACAGTGAGAAGGCCCAGGCTCAGCGTTTCTGTGTGGAGTTTGCATGTTCTCCCCGTGCTTGCGTGGGTTTTCCTCAGGGTACTCCAGTTTCCTCCCACAGTCCAAAAACATGCACAGTAGGCTAATTGGCTATTCCAAATGTCCCCTATGTGTGAGTGTGAGTGTGAATGGTTGTGTGCGTTGGCCCTGTGATGGCCTGGCAAGCTGTCCGGGGTGTATCCCGCCCTCGCCAGCTGAGATGGCGACCCTAATAGTAGGATTAAGCCGCTTAAAAAATGAATGAATGAATGATGAATGAATAATCAGTGTATATTTTAGCTTCTTCAAACTAGCCACCATTTTCAAAGCCAGCTTTGGAAAATCTTGGCATTTTCCTCACCAGCCTTATAATACAGATGTCGGCACTGCCGAAAGAGTGTAGTTTTAATTTGATGTTATCTAGGTGTTTGCATGTTCCCTCCATGATTGCGTGGGTTTCCTCTTGGTACTCTGGTTTCCTCTCACAGTTCAAAGACATGCACAGTAGGCTAAGTGGCTGTTCCAGTTTGCCCCTAGGTGTGAGTGTGGGTGTAAGTGTGAACTGTCGTGTGCGTGTTGGCCCCTTGATGGTCTGGCAAGCTGTTCAAGGTGCACCCCGCCTTCGCCCTGTGTCAGCTGAGATAGGCTTCAGCGTCCCTGCGACCCTAGTAAGATTAAGCGGCTCGACTCGGCAATTAAGCGAGAGTGAAAAAACAAAAACTGTCTTATTATATATTCCCGGATATCAGAATGCGTCAAGTTCCTGCCGAAGACCAAACAGCCAATCAGCACTGTCATGCATACAGACGGAGGGTTGGGTGGTTCCTGTATGGTGCTTCACTCCAGCCTAGCGGGGCCTTCAGCTCTGCTATGATAATAGTACTGAAGGAATTCCTGCATATGCGAGCAAAAGGCATTGAAAAGGCATTTAATTAGCAAACATTTAACTGGTGATACGCAGACTGTATAATAATCTCTAGTCATCCATCACTCAGATGTAGAAAGTTGCTCTAAACATTCACGGGCATTTTATACCTAATAAATATATAAATATACAGTTTATTGTGAAGGGTGGCATGGTGGTGTAGTGATTAGCCCATCTGCCTCACAGCAAGAAGGTCCTGGGTGTGAGTCCTAGGCTTGGCAAGGGTGTTTCTGTGTGGAGCTTGCACATTCCCTGTGGGTTTCCTCAGGGGACTCCGGTTTCCTTCTACAGACCAAAAACATTCACAGAAGGCTAACTGGCTGTTCCAAATTGCTGAGTGTGAATGGTTGTGTGTGTTGCCCTGTGATGGTCTGGCAAGCTGTTTAGGGTGTACCCCGCCTTCACCCAGCGTCAGCTGGAATAGGATCCAGCCTCCCCTCGACCTTTACAGGAGTAATCGGTTCAGCAAATGAGTGAGCGAGAGTCAGTATATTGTGATATTCGTACCACTTTCAGTTCAGATAAACCTGAAGGAATTTATACTTTTCTTGTCAAACGAAGCCGGGCAGGGATTTCCCAGTCTGCTACACATTTATATCAGGGATGAAACTGTTGCCCCCAGTTGTAAATGATACTGATCTGTTGATATAAAATCAAAGCAGATGCCGTGGGTCAAAAGTACACCCACTGCTAAATAGAGAACAGACGGTGACGGTTAAACACATGGATCCATCCGTCTCCATTACAGCTTCGGATCAGCCGCATGTGTCGCACGTCAGTCCCGGCTTATCAAGAGAACTAGTCTAGAGGTTATGCCTGCTTCATCAGGGGACTTTACTTGGTAGTACAAATGGTTTCACCTCCAAGAAAACACTTTTAATGCGGACGGCGAGGAGATGGTTTATCAGGAGAGGTTTAGCAGCTTGTTGGCTTTTTCTTTTTTTTTTTTTCTGTGATGTCAAAGCATTTCACGAGTGTCAGACAGGAAGACTCTGTTTGCTGCATTATACAGTGTGATGTTAATTCAGAGCCATACTGAAAACACAGCTGTGTCATGCACTAGTCCGTCATGGAATTAATTTCCCCAAACCCCACCATAGTTATTCACATCTTCATAGGAGAAGAAGAAAAAATAAATAAATAAAAGCTGGCGAGATTTGTAAAAGGATGAAGCATATTGATAGTTCTGGCTGTTTTCGCAGCTGTGCTGTATGTTCACGCTGTGTCCTTGAGAGTCCCATGCCAAACAAAATAATTATATTCAAATTCACTTTTGGTGGGTCGGCTGAACAAACAGGAAATGTTTAAACTTCAACTTTAAGTACAGATATGCAGCAGCAGCATTTTTCTTTGCCGCTGTCATTATTTAAAATATGATACCGATCAGAGCTTGATACTTTAGCTGGTTTGTTGGTGGGGACCTTATAGCAGTATTATATATATTAAAATATATATTTGTCAATTACTTTATCAGCTAATTGCGTTATTAGTCAATTACTATTACATTTACCGTATTTGTCAGACAAGTGGGGGTGGGGGTGTAAGCATGCATCCCAACCAGGGAGGGGTGTAAGCATGCACATCGCGATGCTGCCACCCGCCTCTTTACGAACTGCTGCTCATGCATATTTGGAAGCGGCCTAACACAGTCGGAGGGAAACCCCTCGTACGAATGAGCTCACAGAAGCCCATGATCATCAGCTGGTGATCGCTGTGAGTGACAGAGAAGTGAACGCATGCCTGGTAAGAGCTCAGCCAATTAGCTCCCATGGACTCCCGTTCACGAATGGCTGTGGCATCAACCCGGATTTGAACTTGCGCGAGCAGTTGAGGTTTAAAGGGCTCAAGTAACCAACAGTGGCAGCTTGGTGGTACTGGGTACTAGGGCTTGAACCCCTCGACCTTGTGATCAGCAACCCAGAGCCTTAACCACTGTCCCACCACTGCCACTGCTATTAAATTCAGCAACATCCACCGAGCTTGAAATGAATACATTTTTTTAGTATATACTACACAGGCACATAAAAAGCTAACTGAATCAAGACTACTTTTACATATTTTACCCATGAAACAGGTAAGTCAGGTGAGCTGCATGCTCTCCTAGCACTGCTAAGCACTGTCTGCTGGAGCTGATTTTGGTATTTACTGCATGGAAACAAAGAAAAGCAAATCAAAAAAAGATTTGAACCATGACAGAGGCGGGTCAGGTGAGCTCTGCAAACTCGGAGCAGAGCAAAGAGCTGTGTAGACGAAGGCATCTTTTGAAACCCATTCGGGAATTTTAGAATATACTACATGGAAATCATGCAAAGCAAACTAAAATCAGATTTTTATGGGTTATTTATTTGCACAGTGATTATGCCCCTGCTTCAAGGGATCAGGAAAAACCGTGGGTGCCCACTGTTTTGATTCAAGTGATATCCACTCGGGATAATCTTCTTGAATTCTCAGAAAGCGGACCAATCATTCCTGTGTAGCATATACCAATAAGTATTATTGTATCTTCATCCCATTCTCATCCCAAGCCCAACCCCCCACATTTACATCTATTATACTATAATGGCCAGTTAGCCTAATTAGCACTGGAGCACCTGGAAGAAGCCTACACACAGTGAAAACATGCCAGCTCCACGCAGAGATTCGTTCTGACCCTCTTATCATCTCCATGGTTTAAGTTATCGAGGCCTAAGGTCAGCGTGCTCTGATGTTGCACTCTGAATCTTTTGGTAAACTGCAGGTACAGAACTTCATGCTGTAGTTGCTCTTTAGTCAGGCTTACTCTCATAGAGATTTGCGCTGTTCAAGAAAGTGGCTTACCCTGCACTTTCCTGTCCTCATGGGGTTGTTTAAAGATGAAAACGTCTTACAGTAGACAGCTAAATGATGTAATTTTTTTTTGTTTGGAGGTGGGATGATTCCAGTGCAACAAAGCAACTTCACATCTATTAGTCTATTTGCCAAATCAGTCAAAATAAATTGATACATCGGCTTTGCTTGGTCATGTATGGCTGAAAACATCCCCGTATAGTAAAACTCCTTGCTCAGCTTCCTCACTCAGAATGTGCAATACCCTTCCCAGCATGCACCTCACGAAGCTCAATCCCTTTACTACTCAGCCTACGTCAGCCGACAGTGAGCGAAGCTGGGTACACCCTGAACACCTATTCACATTCACATCTAGGGTCAATTTGGAACAGCGTTAGAGAATTAGCCTAACGTGCATGTCTTTTGACTATGGGAGGAAACCAGAGTACCCCAAGGAAACCCGCACAAGCACTGGGAGAACATGCAAACTCCACACAGAAGCACCTGAGTCCAGGACTCAAACCCAGGACCTTCTTGCTGTGTGGCGGACGTGCTAACCACTACACCACCATGCCGCCCAGGAACCAATATGAGAAAGCCGTGTACTGTGCAACATTTTGAAGTTTGGGAGAATTTCCAGCGGCATCCATTACCAAATGTTTTCTTAATCACACTGCTGTTAGGATGCTACGTATATGACACTAAACATCATCCTCTTTAAATACGTGAAGTCATAAGCAGATAGCATGATATCGGGCTGCGCATTTGTCATACCATGAATATTTCATACCATTCCAGTCCTAGTTTCATTACATCTAACTTATTAAACGCTAGTACCGAACATCATTCAGGCTCCACTGCTGTCATCTGATGCAGTCTTTACCTCTAGCAATCCCTCCATTTCTGTGCACTGAGCAAGTCTCTTATTGAAAAGTGACAATCTACATCTCATCACTGACTCACTTTTCCGTCTCCCCCTTCGTCGGACTCGCAGGTGGAGTGTAAAAGAGGATGATTGAGTGTCTAAGTGTGTGAGAGTCATCTGGCAGTTCAGGGTTGGGATGTAATTGGTTTGGACTTTTTTTCCTTTCTTTTTTTCCTGGCACCGTCTGGACTCTCTCAGGGCCGCTTTTCGTCCACCGGCGATGATGTCACTTGAAATGCTTTCGACATCGCCTTCTCCAGCAGGTCCCATGGAGCCAGCCCTTTTTAACTGAGCCCATTTGGCTTCCCCTAAATCAAAAGTGTTAGGTGTGCCATTTGCTCGTTTAAGCCTTCTTACCGGCGACAGGGAAAACAGCAGGTGCATTTCCTACGCCGGGGACGTGATCTAATTTTGTTGGTGCTGTAAATTTTCCCAAATCTGTCTACTCCCTCAGAAGCACTGACAGGGGGAAGAAATAAGCAAACGACTTAAGACGAGAAGGGTTAGAATCTATACGATATGTCATGTTCTCTTATTGGTACAAAAAAGTGTGTGTGTTCGAGAGGCCGAGCTTCGGACAAGGAAGCCTCCACTCGATTTTGGAGATGATTCGGATCAACTTCTCAATTTTTAAAAGGATTCTTTAACATTGTGAGAAAAAATAATTTTTTGGAAGTGTCATATTACAGTAGGCCCAGCAGGGGGTGCTGTGTACTTTCTGTCATTTGCAAAAAGTTAAGTGCGGATTTGCATGAAATTTCTACCAGAGGCGGGGCTTAACTTTTGGAAATTATCCAGATTAAATTCTGGATCCACGGATTTCTCGAATGATTTGTTAACCTTGTGAGATAGGACGACTTTTGACAGTTTGGTTCATTTTGGGTTCGTGTCCCAAGTTTCTATGTACAGTTTGGATGATTTTCCCATGTTTTCATGGGTGTTCTCCGGTTTCCTCCCACAGTCCAAAGACATTCACATTAGGCTAATTGGCTGTTCCAGAATGCCCCTAGGTGTGGATGTGAGAGTGTATGGTTGTGTATGGTGGCCCTACGATTGTCTGGCAAGCTGTTCAGGGTGTACCACTTTCGTCCAGTGTTGGCTGAGATGGGCCGCAGCTTCCCTGCGACCCTAATAGGATTACGCGGTTCGGCTGATGAGTGACTATGTGTATCTGTATATTTATTAGTGTACGATGTATGCCCTGATTTATGTGAATGGACTATACATGTCAATTGTGATTTTTTTTTATTATTATTATTAATACTAGTAGCACAAAATAAATTCCTCCAAGAACAGGCAACAAGGATTTATGATCAGTGGAGTCATGGAGAGTGGAAGAGTACAACGGCTTGGTCAGTTAATGTGTTATCTAAAACCAAACAACTGTAGGTGCTTATCTAGTTTGTGCATAATTAAAATGCTTGAGCTGGTTGACTTTAGTGAGAACCAAAATTCCATGAAGCCATTAAGGACCTGTTCTCGCCTTCGCTCTCCCAAATGCTTGAACAACACAGATATTTTCTTTGGGCTGTGACCCACAGCCAGACCTCTATTCCCACAGGCAAAAATAAAACCTGGAGTGATTTTTCCTCTGCTATTTTAACCTGATCATCAAAAGCATGCTGACAGATCTTACATTTTCCAAATTCTTGTTAATATAAAAGTCTGTTGGCTTTCATTTGGATATAATCAGGTCATTGCTGAATGTTGATCCTGATCGAAAGGGATTAGGAAAGTGATTAATGAGAAAGTCTGAGTTACAAGCTAAATAGGAAAAAAAAAAAAAAGGAGTAAATTATTACCCAAATAATTTACTCACTCACTCAACCATTTGCCAAATCGTTTAATCCTGCTAGGGTTTGGTGCCCATCTCAGCCGACACTGGGCGAAGGCAGGGTACACCCTGAACAGCTCGCAGGGCCAACACCCACAACCATTCACACACACATCCCCACCTAGGGGGCAATTTGGTACACCCAAATATGCATGTCTTTAAACTGCGGAAGGAAATCAGAGTACCTGGAGGAAACCCACACAAGCATGGAGAGGACAGAAACGCCTTCGCGCAGCCCGGGAAACGCCCAGGTATTGATATTAAAAAATGTTATATGATATCAGAAACGTAGTGTCTTAACCTGCTTTTCATTTAGAAGACTAACAAAACGTGCCACGTCCCCAGTGATGCATTTGAACCATTTTAATCATTTTATATTTTATGCAGTCAGACGATTCACTGCAGTTTTGAATTGCTCTTTGCAGTGAGACTTCTAAGTAAGAATATTTCTTCATTTTTTAAACACCCCACCTCCTCCCTGTATCTGCCATCCCCAATATCAGTGATGAAAATAAGCTAAGAAAGATGTTTCCCTTCTCTTATCATCTCTCTTATCATCTTTCTGATATCAGTATGTGCTTGTAGAGGCTTCATTTAGACAGTGATTGGTAACTGTGCCAGGTCTGGAGGATCCATGCTGATTGCAGTCCCCGTGAGCTCTGTTGAGACAGGTGAACCTTAATGATTGGCATTTAGCGTCTTCCTTCCTATCAACTCCACCTCAGGTGGTGGAAAAAGATAAAGGAAGATTCAAAAATTGACTGGAGTTGACAGTGCCCAGCTTGAGGTGATGGATTTTTCATAGCCTTTGGCTTTTAGACGTCTGACAACAGCAGTCATTTCTTTCTTTTTGATGCCGTAGATGTATCAGCACCCTTTGACCTCTTGTGTAGAAACTGGACATTTTTTGATGTAGTAGGTTTTGACATTCATGTTCTTTGGCAACTAAGCAATAATACAAATGGATAATTTTTACAAATGCAATATAATTTGTTTTTTCAAAACAGCAAAGAAATGCACTTAGCCGGAGTAAAATACACCCCGGGAGAAAAAAAAAAAGCCTGCGCGCTTTAATATTTCGTCAGACCGCCTTAGCCTTGATTGTAGGGCATCACCGCCATCTTGAACTGATGACAGGGAAACTTAGCCACTCCATAAAGTCTTCTCCAGCACATCCCAAAGACTGTCAATAGAGTTACGGTCAGGACTCAGTGTTTCCAGTTCATTCATTTATTTTCTAAGCCACTTAATCCTAATTGGGGTCACGGGAAAGCTGGCGCCCATCTTAGCCAAGTCTTGGAGAAGGCAGGGTACACCCTGAGCAGCTCGCCAGACCATCACAGGGCCACACATTTAACCATTCACACTCACATGATGCCACTCACACCTAGGGATGATTTGGAATCAGCCATTTAGCCTACTGTGCATGGTTTTGCACTGTGGGAGGAAACCGGAGTACCCATGCAAGTATGGTGAGAAGCCCGGGAATCGAGCCCATGACCTTCTTGTTGCGAGGCTGACATGCTAACCACTGTGCCACTGTGCGGCCCAGTGGTTCCAGTAAATATGTGAAAACGATTCCTCATGCTCCCTGAACCATTTTTTCACTATTTGAGCCCAAACTTTTATATCCGAGCCATCAGGGAAGAAAAAGTCCATTGATGTGATAACCTGCTCATTTAGTACATTCAGGTCATCAGCTGACTTCATTTTATTGCCACATTAATATTGCCGAGCCTCGACCAGTCCAACTGGAGCAACAATGCCATGAAGATTACACACTGTAATTAAAGCTAAAGGCTTTTTTTGACAGTGTTTGTCATGCAGTGTACATCTGTCTACAGTATACATCTGTCTGGATGTATTTAAACTGAATTTACATCCAGTGATTCAGGGAAGCTGGGTGGTTTATTAGCAAAGCGGTATAACACTATATTTAGGTTAAATGAAAAGTCAGTTCCGCAGTATACTCTCTGTGCTGCCAGCTATACGTCGGACATGATATACACTACTGAGTCGAACACAAGGTGACAAGGCTATTATTGCTATTAAAAACAGTACTGGCCTAAATGAGTGTCATTTAATGACCTCAACTCTGTCTCAGGGCTTTTCAGGAGTCTGTGCATAGATGGTGTAGTAGTGAATAGTGGGCATTTATTAGCCTCCTGTTGACAAGCTAATTGCCTGATGGCAGTGTGTATTCTTAAAAAGGATCTCGCCCCAGAAAAGGCCAGTCCCACAGGAGCCTTACATCCCTGAGCAAATTTCCCACAATGAGCTTCTTTGCTTATTTTTGTCGTGTTTAGACACATTAGAGAGAGGATGTACCAACTCGGATTTAAAGTGATGACAGTTTTCTTCACAGCAGTGCCAAAGGGTGAACATCTTAATCCAGATACAATAAACATGGTTCAGTGTCTGTGGCTGAACATTTAACTAAACTATAATTTGCACTATATCTTGTCCAAAGCAAGAAGGTACTGGGTTCGAGTCCCAGGGTCAGGCTCTCCCTGTGCTTGTGTGGGTTTCCTCCGGGTACTCTGGTCTCCTCCTACAGTCCAAAGACATGCACATTAGGCTATTTGGCTGTTCCAAATTGCCCCTAGGTGTGGATATGGCTGTGAATAGTTGTGTGCGTATGTTGCCCTGCAGTAGTCTGGCGAGCTGTTCAGGGTGTACCCTGCCTTCGCCCAGTGTCAGCTGAGTTAGGCACCAGCCTTCCCATGAACTTTAGCGGTTCGGCAAATGAGACGAGTAACTTGGAAATGATTGCTGTATCAGAGGGTCTTAAAGTAACACCAAGTGTTTTTCCCTCCCCCAAAATAGTTGTGTTGATTTTTCAATCCTCTGGCAATTGGGTGACAATAGTTATTGAACGTTTTGAACATCTGAGCTAGGTTTGTTGCCAAGTGCCTCTTTTGTATTGTGTTAGTGAAGGCAGTACACAGATGCATAAACTCAGTGTTCGCTTTATTACAGAAGATCATTAATTAAGTCAATAATGTGGTCAAAACACTAGTAGGTGGTATTAAATGAGGCTGATCCAATACCATATCAAAATACTGACACTCTCATCACTCAGTCGTGGTGGTGCCTATCTCAGCCGACACTGGGCAAAGGCGGGTTGCACCCTGAACAACTCGCCAGACCATCGCAGGGCCACACACATACACTCATTCACAGTTTGTCTAATGTGCATGTCTTTGGGCAGTAGAAGGAAACCGGAGTTTCACGGGGAGAACCCCACACAGAAAGGCCCTTGCCGAGCCCGGGAATTGAACCGAGGACCTTCTTGCTGTGTGGCGGACGTGCTAACTAAAATAGTGAAACAGTGAGAGTCAAACATAGGACGCACGGCAATATAAACAGAAGCACATGACATCACACATCAAAGGTGCGCCACTCGGTGTCGAGAGGGAGATATCCTGACATATTCCACACTTGTGCACCTCCTTACGATTGCACACATCCATTCCTCAGCTTAACCATCCTCCCACACATTTATCTCACTGAGATGTGTTCAGTATGATTTCTTTACAGGTTTTTTTTATATGATAAGTAATTCATGTATAAGAATCAAACAGCACTCTAAAGAAAAGAAGGTTCCATCTATCCAGGCTGAGGGATTTTAGTTTGTCTCTCTTGGGGGAAACAGATTCTGTGTAAAAACCTCACAGCAGAAGGTTTTTCATAGCAGTGCGACAAGCACTTTAGACAGAAAAGAACCATCGAGGAACCCCTTTGTAAGGCTGCAGGTTTGAATTTTTTAAGTAGAAAGCCAACCGAGGGATCCCGGGTGGCACGTTGACAAGGTGCTCGACTATCAACCTGGAGGTTGCAGGTTTGAATCCAGGTTGACATCGCAGCCATTCGCTACCTATTTACGCTCGCCTCCCTGTCACTCACAGCGATCACCAGTCTGACTGTGTAGCAGCAGGTCTCAAAAGACGTGGGTGGCAGCACATAGAGAGCCTGTGCATACTTACGCCCCTGCCTGCTTGGTGGTGGTCATATGTGATAGCGAGGCAACATGGGGGAAAAAAATAAATAAATAAAGCTAACTGTCTACACAATTAGCCAAAGAGCTACTAAATTTAGTTACGCTTCTCTAACAGCTCTCTTTAATGCAAGTTTAGTGATGACGATGATGATAAATGGTATTTATTTCCCAAAATTTCAACAATATTATAGCATTTAAAAACATGAATCCGACTATTAGGGCTGGGAGGAGCGACTCTTGACTCAGCCGACTTTTGGTGTCGCACACCTAGGGGCAAACTTGGAACAGCCAGTTATCCTAACGTGCATGTCTTTTGACTGTTGGAGGAAACCGGAGTACCCAGAGGAAACGCACGCAAACACGTGGAGAACATGCAAACGCTACACAGAAACGCCCTCGCCAAGCCCAGGACTCAAACCCAGGACCTTCTGTGAATGCTGTGAGGCGTACGTCTTAACCACTATGCCTAGATGGCGCCCTGCAACAGTCCAACTATGCTACAAAGTTTTCGGTATACAGCAACCTACATTTAAAGAGCTACATTGCCTTTTCACATTCTTTATTCTTCTATGTTTGAAAATGTCATCATATCCAGCGTTCTTCGTGCGGCACCATGCAGCATCTTTATAGCAAATCTTTCAAAATCCCAGGCACGGGGAAGCCCCTGGCCTCAGTTCTGCACCCCATTCCTCCTCTCTATCCTTCAAAAGTCATCTCCGCAGAGGTGCTTTGGAGTGTCGTGCACTATTTACAAGCGTGTAACCCTTTGTTTTCAGTTTATCCACCTGTGGATCTACCAACACCACAAGAGAAAAAAAAGATTCTTTACCAGTGGCTACATCTGGATTATTGATTAGTGATGTACACCAGTGCGAGTCCTGCTCCCCTGCACAGCAGTGTGAACATAAGTGCAGTAAAGTAAGCGCATTTAAGTATTCATATGTGCCGTAAATGATTGAAATGTTACCAGCTGTTCCCTGCAGAGTGCTTGTCCGAAAGAGCTGTTCTTGCTGGAAGGGCATGCTGGAGATCTGCTGCTGCTGTAGAAAAATGACAAGGTTACGGTCGTGCATACACGCGGAATGATAGAATGTGGTATCGATTATAGTACAGCAACGCAGCGCTTCAAGGTGCGATCTGTATAGGGCGCACTAGTGCACCTCGAGAGTTAAAATGTGTCATGATGTGGCATTGCTCTGAACACTCGAGTCCTTTTTTTTTTAATACGTCATCCCCCACCCACCCCCCACCTTTTAGTGTGTTTTCGCCGCTCACCACCCACTAGGCCGGGGAGTGCAGAGTGCTGAGGAGTTTTTCCTGACATCTATCTCTTTGCAGAACAGAAGGCCACTAATATTACTTTGGATAACAGGTTCAGCTACAAATGGACTTTAAACCCTTACTCTTCAGTGCTCGGGTAATGCTGCACTTGATATACTCGTATCAGTAAATCGAACCGAATTGAATTTAAAGGGAGAAAAACTGGGGTGCAAAGGAGAGCACAGACAGAGACATCTAACAGAGAGATAGATAGATAGAAAGAGAGAGAGTCATGAGGGTAGTACCCTCAGTGGACTCTATTCATTTATATATATATCTAGAAAGGAAAGCCAATGCAGTGTAGCTTCAAAACTTATTTAAGACAGTATCTCTCAACGGGGGAATCTCCTGCCCTGCGGATTTCCCCATACCCGACACATCTGATCCAGCTCGTGAAAGGCTTAATGACTAGCGGATCAGGTGTTTCCAGAACCACTGATATCCATTTATATACTTGAACTCCTTAAGGCAGGACGGCTCGCGACGGCATGACAGCAAGAAAGTCTTGGGTTCGAGTCCTGGCCTTGGCGAGAGCGTTTCTGTATGGAGAACTGTGTGTACGTTCTCCCCTTGCTTGTGTGGGTTTCCTCCGGGTACTCCAGGTTCCTCCCACAGTCCAAAAACATGCAACAAGGCTAATTGGCTGTTCCAGATTGCCCCTAGGTGTGAATGGGAGGGTGAATGGTTTTGTGTGTGTGTGTGTTTTGGCTCTGCGATGTTCAGGGTGTACCCTGTCAGCTGAGATAGGCACAGCCTCCCCATGAACCTAGAAGGAATAAGCTGTTCGGGAAATTAGTGAATGGGTGAACTCTTTAAGGCAAAGCACTACATATAGAAACGGCAGTTGTCACAGGACTTCTTTACGTTGGGTGACCCTCTGGCACTAAACCAGACAGCAACCACAGGGCTGTAGCATAAGATTTTAGCATAAAATGCTAGAAGAATGGCTAGCTTTTACAATTAGTCAAGTGTTGTTTTTATTATTATTATTCCTTCGATGCATGCACCAAAGCCTGTTTTTAATGAGGAAGTGTATGACCTACTGCCTTAGAAATATCTAGAACATACCACAACATCATTGGTCAGCACTGTGTGAGGTTCAGGGATTCCTTCACTATGTCCAGTATCAATACTTAGCTTACTTTTCTGCTCTAGAGTCATTTGATGTGCGTCATTCCTATATCAAACCAGTAAAAAATCTCCTTTTCACATCTTTTTTTTCCAAACTAAATGCTCCCTATGCCTGGCAAAGCCATGAAAGTTGGATTCTGATAGGCTCGTTCACCTCCACCATTTTCATTCATTTTCTAAGCTGCTTAATTCTAAATAGTGTCGCAGGGAGGCCGACTCACTCAACTCTGTGCGAGGGCAGTGAACACCCTGGACAGCCCCCCTGGGCCAACACACACAACCATTCACACTCACACTCCCACTCACACCTAGGGGTGATTTGGAACAGCCAATTAACCTACTGTGCATGTTTTTGGACTGTAGGAGGAAACCGGAGTACCCGGAGGAAACTCACACAAGCACAGGGAGAACATTCAAACTCCACACAGAAATTCATCCCAGGCTAATACTAATCCGACAACGTGGTTGATCACACCATAAAAGCTCTGGTTTATAATCTTGTACAGTTTGCATGGTCTGTGCGCAATGCATGTGTGGGTTTCCTTAGGGAACTCAGGTTTCCTCCGACAGTCCAAAAGCATGCATATCAGGTCAACTGGCTACTCTATATCACCCATAGGTGTGAATGTAAGTGTAAATGGTCGTTTGTCTTTATGCTAGCCGTGCACTGGACTGACGCCCAGTTCAGGGTGTGCTCCACCTCTTGGTCGAACCTTCTGCATCCTTGACAGGTAAAGGGTCTAGATAATGAATGGATGGATGGAGGTAAAGATGGCTAGTTGCCATAGTAAGGATCTGGCAGATGTTCTCAAAAAGGTATTCTGAAATTACAGTAAAAACACAGTTACATAATGATACACCAACCAACTGTACAGTAAAAAGGCTTTCTGGGTAGGAAGACAGTAAAGCAAACATTTTATTCACCATCAACAGCAGCAGCATCCAAACACTAGATGTATTGTTTAGAAAAGCACCCTGTTCACCTGCAGCGCCGTGCCTTTGTTTATCGTATGCTCATCCATCTTCAAGTACGTTATTTAGTAACTATGTTAAAGCTAACTGGAAGGCATGTGGTTATGTAAGTCTGGACCTGCTAAGATGGGTTAGATTTTCATTAACTTTCCCATTCTAAATATAATAGGCAGATCCTTGAGGAAACCACCCCTTTGACAAACACTGATTATCTCTTTACAAGAAGTGGGGTATATGGGTGAGACTCATGAAAAATATGTGTCCAATTGCTCGCTCTCTCTCTCTCTCTCTCTCTCTCTCTCTCTCTCTCTCTCTCTCTCTCTATATATATATATATATATATATATATATATATATAGTCTGTTTTGAAAGCGCATGACCAGAGGCATCATGATCATGCATACCTTTATGGGTCTGACACCAATACTTCTCCCCTTAACATCCCATCAATCTCACCCAAAACCTCACATTTTAATTTCTTTAATGTCCACAGGCATTTTTGAACATTTAGACCAATCATTACTTAATTTTTCAGTGTCCTTGTATACTATACATCAGGGGTGCCCAATCCTGTTCCTACCTTCCTAAAGATTTGAACTCCAACCCTAATGGGGCCCATCTGACAAATCCAATCATCGCTTTGGTCTACATACCCAAGTCTTAAGTCTTAATTAGATGATTGGATGCTCATGTGGGCATAATTAGCGTTGGAGTGAACGTCTTCGGGAAGGTAGATGACCAGGAACAGGATTGGGCACCACTGTTATACATGTTGCCCTATGAGTACATACTAAATTTCCTAGTCTTGCTGCAGCCTATGTAATGATGGCAGGGCTAATAAAATGTCATTTACACTATTGACATGCTATTGACATATTGAATATCATATTTAAAAATTGGCTTAATACAATTCTCTTGGACTCAGTCTGAATCGAAAATAGTGTTGTGTCAAAGAAAGCAATCCAAAATAAGGCTCTGGTAATATATATGGTTCATGCTGGTGAACAGTCGGCTCACAAGGCTATCAACGTATGATTAAAGCATGTCATTTACGCTACTTCTAAGGTCTGGCACATGACCAAACTGAGATTCAGGCAGCTTGTATTTATACCAGTATAACATTCGAAATGTTATCTTAGTGGACAACAGGTTTAAACATGACAAACTATTCATTTATTTCTGAATGGGCTGCTTTAAACAAGGTTAAGTCAGACAAGAACGTAAATGACAGGGTTAAAAATCACTTCTGACATGCCTTCATTCAAGGACCCACCACGGAAAAACTATTGGTCATTGGATGACAGGGTTTTTGGACATGGATACTCAACACTCCTACTTTCTTCAGAAAAAAATTTTGATGTCCAGTTAGCAAAACATCATTTTTTAAATTCTGAAATTGGGTGCAGTGGTTCATGAGCCTTACCCATGTTTGGTTGTAAGTGATCAGTCAGTTCTCGAAGTTGATGTGTTGGAAGCAGGGGAAAAAAGTGAGCAAGCATAAGGATCAGAGTAACTTTAACAAGGGCAACACAGATACCTGGCACCTAAACAACTGGCTGTATTCATTATAATTCCTGTGTGAAATGTGATTTTTCTTTTTTTTCTCTCTTCGGTATTAAGGCACTCCCAGTAAGTGTCTATTTCCCACTAAAACCGAAACAATATCCAATATTAGCAATATAGACAATGTTTTTGGCCTCCCAACACTGCCTACATGTGCAGTATGTCATGGTCATGTGACCTAGCATGGGTACTCCAGTTCTAATGATCAAACGCAAGTTGGTGTGGCCACGAGCCGAACACCTAGTGCTTAAAATAAAGGTCAAAGCAATCGGTTTGTATAAAAATGATGTGCATGTAGTATGAATGGAATGTTTCTGTGCAACATCCAGCCCTTCGTTGTGAAGACGGTTCAGTATAAAGCACTGCGATTAATACAGCGATCACAGACGTAAGTCCTGTAAATAGATTATAATCACTACATTCACCCTTTTATATTTAGCGTTTTATTTAATGATTCTGATTGAGTGATCAAAGCATACATCAGCCTGCTAACTATATTTCTTTACTGTATTATAACACATTGTTAAGTATTAAAGACTGTTGCTATGGAACGCATCATTAGTGGAAGCACTAAAATAAGTTTTAAATCAATTTAATCATTTTAAATACATTTTTGATCAAATGATTGATTTCTAGAGTAAGTAGTTATGTAGTCAGCAGGATAACATCATGAAATAAACCCCTTCATAGGTTTCAAGATCACTCACTGGGGGTTGTGCAGCACAGTGTGGTAGCGGTTAGCACGTAGCCTCACAGCAAGAAAGTTCCAGGCTCGACGAAGGCGTTTCTGTGTGAAGTTTACATGCTCTTCTCTTGCTTGCATGGGTTTCCTCTGGGTACTTCAGTTTCCTCCTGTAGTCCATAGTCATGCACATTAGGCTAACTGGATGTTCCAAATTGCCCCTCTGTGTTACTGGGAGTGTGAATGGTCGTGTGTGTTGGCCCTGTGGTGTGTTGGCCCAGTGCCAGTCCAGCCTCCCCACGACCCTAGATGGATAAAGTGCTTTGGCAAAGGAATGAATGAGTGAAAAGGACAAATGGAGGATGATGACGACCTTCCTGTATGTTGCCTCCCTTACTTAACAGAGTATATTCAGAAAACCCCATCTGAATCATACCTTAACCAGAAAAACTTGATGACTCCCAGGACCAGATGTTCTGCTGGCATTTTTTTGGAAAGAGAGAGACACAGTGTTGCAGCCATGTGGGTGACACAGGGTGGCAGCTGCCACCCCATTTGCCACATCATGTCTCTTGAGATGTCTATTACTTCTGTGAAGGGAATAAGCCTACAGACTCTTTTATTATTGTAGTTATTTTGTTCTTTTATGGAGTAATTATGAAGGAAATGGAGTGTCATTTTGTGGCCATTCATTATGTATCACTGAATACAGAATTGCAGATTTATTTGTTTTATTTCACATGAGAGAGAGAGAGAGAGAGAGAGAGAGAGAGAGAGAGAGAGAGAGAGAGAGAGAGAGACCG
>JAQMYF010000008.1:26143343-26163776 GCA_030014195.1 Neosilurus mollespiculum
GATAGGGGAAGAGAGAGTGAGTGAGAGAGAATGGAAGAGAGAGAGAGGGAAGGACAGAGAGAGAGCGAGAAAGAATGAGACAGACAAGAAGGGAGACAGAGAAAGAAAGAGAGAGAGAGAGAGAGAGATAAAGGGACACGGACAGAGGGGGAGAGAAATAGAGGGTTAGAATGAAGGAGGTAGCCTGTGAGAAAAGGAAAGGGGGACAGATATATAGGAGAGAGACAGAGAAGGAAACAGACACAGAGAGAGAGAGACAGACAGACAGAGGGGAAGAGAGATAGAAGAGGTGTGTGTGTGAGAGAGAGAGAGAGAGAGAGAGAGAGAGAGAGAGAGAGAGAGAGGAGGGGCAGAGATAGAGAGGAGAGATAGAGACAAGGACACAGATTAAGAGAAAAGGAGAGGGGGACAGATACATAGAGACAAGGAAACAGAGAGAGAGAGAGAGAGAGAGAGAGAGAGAGAGAGAGATCACCAGTCTCTTGTATTAAGAGAGGAGATAAACGGGAAGAGAGGAGGAGATAGATAGAGGGGAGATAGAAACAGACCGGGAGTAACGGAGAGAGAGAGAGAGAGAGAGAGAGAGAGAGAGAGAGAGAGAGAGAGCGCTGTGGCTCACTGAAAGCTGGAGCGTTTCCATCTCGGCTATTTTCTGCGTCTCCCGCTTCCACCTAACCGAGCGATGAATTACAGCGCGCACGCTCCCCGCTTCACGCCGCCTTCGTCTTCTTCTATCGCGGGCTAGCAGTCTCCGGAGTCCCCTCCTCATCCTCCTCCTCCGGAGCGTCCTTGTCCTTCTCCTGTCGTCTCTTTAACTTTGAGCGGTATCTATCAGAGCAACACCCACGGCGCCGGGTCCATGACAATGTCTTGAGGAAAAGCGAGGCGGTGAAGATGACAGTAAGTGACATGGTTTCATGGAAGCCGGCGTTGGATGTGAGCCTTATACTATATCTATATATCTATATATATATGGGTGGGTGGGTGGGTGGGTGTATTAGTGTGAGTTTGGCTTCGCCTGGGAGGAAGACGTGTCAGTGAATCGGCTGTACTGAGCAGTGTGTAGGTTAAACACCGAGCTCGGGATCTTGTAATAAGACGCGTGGAGGGTCGGTGCCGCTCTGGAACCGCGGTCTCTTCCAGGGCACCAAACACTTCATTAGAGGAAGCTGTGGGAGTCATACTGAGTGTGTTCAGTAAAGTGTGGGTTTATTACCTTCTGTGTGTGTGTGTGTGTGTGTGTGTGTAAGTTTTTTTCCCTGTCACCGGCATCCTTGGTATCTCGCAGTACTTTTTATGGAACATGACATCATTTGGGAGTGTGTGCGCGCGCCCGCGTGTGTGTGTGTGTGTGTGTGTGTGTGTGGGATTCGTTACGATCGCTTAGTAATCACGGTGCTGTTATTAATCAGTGCATTGCTCCAGTATCTCAGGCTGCGCGCCTCCGTGATGACATGTCGGGAAATAATTCACTGGGTGCGTGTGCGCGCGTTTGCTCGGTAATAATATCAGTGTGCAGGTGTTTTGTTTGTTTGTCGGTTTGTTTTTCTCTCATCGAACGGGTAGCTCTTGAATGAGTCGGGATCAGCTGTTCGTTCGCGAGTGAAGGTTTGCCGGGCGCGCGCGCGCGCGCACGGGCGGGCGTGTGCGCGTGTGCGTCGCTGAATGAGCGCACTGCCGGCGCGCTCCGAAACGACGCACCAGAGTGGGTCCCACCGGATCCCCGCCCGAGTTGCTATATGTTTTTCTCTCTTTAAATAAGAGATAAGGCGCGTATGTGACCCACAGCACTTTCCGAACCAACTGAAGAAACTTGGTGCGCAAGATAGCGTTGCATATAATAATAATAAAGTAGTAATAAAGTAGTAATAATAATAATAATAATAGTAATAATAAAATGCTGCACAAAGCCTCCAGGCTCTCACCAGATCACGCGCACAAGAAGCAGCTCGAGCGCGAATTGAACGAGGATTCCCGCGGAGGAGGAGGAGGAGGAGGAGGGAGGAGGGGGGTGCTTGTGCTCTCCAGTTTTCTGCACCTCCTCGAACCTCGGTCCTTTTGCTTTGGCTCATTTCTCCCAATGCACGCGATCATGCAGTAGATTTATCACCGTGGTGCAATGCACAGCCATAGACACCAATACATGCAGTGCACATTCACACGTGCTGATAAATCAGGGCAGTATGGATGCCATTAAACTGGGGTGGTTTCTGTAACCCAGTGCCACACCAGTAATAGAAAAGAACACGCACTTTGGTGCTTTAATTAACCAGAGATTGCATTGGGTTCCCACCCAGCTACAGGTCTTTTATACCCGGGGCTCATTATAGCTCTTCATGGCTATGATCTTCACGAGGAACTTGATTCTTTTTATTTGAATACTTTAGACATGTTTGCAGTACAGTTATTACATTTTTACTATTACTCTGCATTATGTCTTAGTGTCTTCCAACTCTTGGCGACTCCATTCCCAGTTTTCCTGCCAGACTTTTTACATGGTAGGTCCCCAGGTCTTTTCCCTAACCGTCCACGGTACCTTGTGATCCCAGGTGGTCTCCCATCCAAGTACTAACCAGGCCCGACCCTGCTGAAATTCTGAGATTAGACAGGATTAGACAGGATTAGACAGGGATTACCATATTTTTTTCATAAATTAAGAGTGGCCTGCTACAAAATTCTGTGAGTCGCCAAAGGCAACATGGCACGCTACATTTGGGGGGTCCGGGGGGCCCAAATGTTGGATTTTTGAAGTCATTTCGTGGCTTCTGGTGCAATCTAAATCACAACTTACCTGATAATTTGAAGTAGACTTAGACTTATTTGTCATTCAGATATACAGGTGTATACAGAACAAAATGTTGTTGCATTTGCTCGCTACAGTATAAGAGATGAAAAATGATCGGCATGAATATATAAAGTATATATAAAGTAGTTTTTAGGACCAATTTTAGAAAAACTCAAACTTCAAAATTTTTATTTCACTCTCCTCAAAGTCTGACTCGACTCCTGACTCATATCAGTCTTTCATCACCATTCTGTCTAGGGCACAGCTGACTTCCTCTGAATGACTTAAAATTCTCTGAGCACCCACATTATCAATCAAATCTAAGGGTTCCTCTAACTCTGATCCTTCCTCTAAATCAAAATCAAAGATGGTAAACATGAATGATGCACACATTTAAAAATTAGAAAATAGTAAAAAAAAAAAAAAAAAAAAAAAAAAAACATTGTGCCATATACACTTGCTGATTCATTTTTTTTCCTTCTTCTTCTGGTCTTTTTCTCTTTGATACAAAGACATTTGTTAATGTGCCTTGCCTTTTAGTGGTAGACCTCGGAGCCAGTCAGCTACAATGAAATCGGCTGGCTGCTTCGTGGAGTGGCTGGCTAGCTGCTTAGCCGGTCATAGTAAAAGAGATAACCGGCTATGAAAAAACACGGTTGGCTATTAGTGTCCAAAGTTAAAAACATGTAAAGGATATATACTTTGGTTGCATACACAAAATTGTACATACTCTAGACAATGTTAAAAGAAATCCTGTAATGAATTTATGCAATTATGGCATTTATTAGAGCATTAATGATTTGTCTGTAATAACAATCAATAATACATACAAACATGACGTAGGAATGCATGCACAGATTTAAAATTACCATTAGATTTGTTTACATTTATTTTAACAACTGTTTCAGGGCTTAGAGCAGATTTCCTGATATGAATGACAGATGCAGAAATATAATTTTGTTGTTTTGTCTGTACTGTAGGCTACACTGCTAGTAGTAGTATAACCATGTATAGTTTTAGCTGCATATTAGAAAAGTTGACTTATATACACAGGATAACTAAGTTAGGCTGGTTCTGACTGCCAGAGGGGCAATTTAAGAATGTCTGTGTGTAATGTACATATTTAACCACACTGTTGATAGTTTTAAATACATTTGGAAGAAACGTACATGCTTTAAAGTTATTAAAACGTTCACGCACAAATCACAGAAGTTGATAGTGTTGTTGCTGAAACTCCTGAGGCTCTTCAAAGATGCTCACAAAGAAATTTAAAGGGCAGGGGGCATAGATTATACACACAAGGCCGGCCGTTGAAACACAGCATTTAACATCCATCGGAATGGTGGATTTTAGTCCTTAAGGGCACGTCATGTGTCTGGTCTTGTGTATATATCCATGATCAGTGGCTACGTCAGTCAGTTTATATAGGAAGCGATAATATGCTAAAGGATTTAAATCAGCGGCAGCTGGCTTCTCCAACAAATAAGAGATATCGGTGGCTATAAGAGACGGCGTACAGGTCTATTTAGTGACCATTGTGTGAAAAATAATCTTTCTGTCTCAGCAACTCAATTCATTTCTTCCCGCATGTTCTATGCACAAACCAGAAGCAGTGCAATATTCTCCCATTCGTTTTTAACCAGGTTAGACTGCCGAAGTCTGAAACGAGCCGACATCTCGCGCTAAAGCGAGAGATGACGAGACTTCAAACGAGACAAGAAGGAAAGAACATGTAAACATTTACAGCATTTGGAAGACACTCTTATCCAGAGGCGACTTACAATTATCATTTTTATACAACTGAGCAATGGAGGGTTAAGGGCCTTGCTCAAGGGCCCAACAGTGATGATAGAGGGGTTTAAACCGCTGTCCTTCGGATTAGTAACCCATCGCCTTAACCACTTAGGCTCCATACCTGCTCGAGTTCCAATGAGTGTGTGTAAAATCGCAGGGTGACTGGAGAGTACTCTGCATTATAGGGCCAGTAAATACAACTGTATGAGGACGGTGGTGTAGCTGTTAGGGTGCTGGGCACATGACCAAGAGATTGTGGGTTCAAATTCCCGTAAGACCCCCACCATAAGTGTACCACCCAGCAGTATAAATGGGTACCAGTAAAAAATACTGGGTAACCAATGATGGACTAAAGTCCCATCCAGGAGAAGTTGATCTGCTAGTCGCTTCACGCTGCAGAAACCAGGGATGATGAGCCTGTAGGCTCAGGTGTAAAAGCCCAACATACTTACCTTACCTAAATACAACTGTAGTATTTACGCTCCTTCATACACTACATTATCCTATACATTAGGTGCAGTACACCAAATTACCTGCTATGTTTAGGTGATATCAACATTAGATAAATCAAGGCAACATCATGCATAATGCATGAACTACTAAGAAAAGAACAAGGTAATGTATTTTTCTCTATTTTTGCTTGACTTATTATTCAGTCATAAAGACCTTTCACTACTCGCTACTCATCATTAGTTTTATATAATGTTGGGAACCCTGGAAACCCTCCCCCCTTCCCATTCGCAGAAACTTGACACTGGAGACTAGAGACTGGAATCATAGCCGTGGAAAACATGTCTGAAAAGCAGAATACATAGCTGATTAAACAGACTTCCCTTCTGTTCAAAAACGGTTGCCCCAGCTCAGTTGCCCTAGGGGGTTTCCCATTTAACCCATTACCAGATTAATTTCAGTGTGTGTATAATTCACTGTGTATACATATAGTTCAGTGTGAGATACGGGAGAATTGTGGTACAGGATGTTGGGCATTTCTGTTCCTGTTTTTTTCCCCAAGATTTGTAATAGGGTTTTGCTAAATGCAAAAAAAAAAGGGTACTTACTGTAAAGAGACTGGATAGAGCACTTTACAGCAAATTAGCACCACCCATTCATGGTACAGCAGGTTAGCCACACCCATTCACTGTACAGCAGGTTAGCCACACCCATTCACTGTACAGCAGGTTAGCCACACCCATTCACTTTACAGCAGGTTAGCCACACCCATTCACTGTACAGCAGGTTAGCCACATCCATTCACTGTACAGCAGGTTAGCCACACCCATTCACTATACAGCAGGTTAGCCACACCCATTCACTGTACAGCAGGTTAGCCACACCCATTCACTGTACAGCAGGTTAGCCACACCCATTCACTTTACAGCAGGTTAGCCACACCCATTCACTGTACAGCAGGTTAGCCACATCCATTCACTGTACAGCAGGTTAGCCACACCCATTCACTATACAGCAGGTTAGCCACACCCATTCACTGTACAGCAGGTTAGCCACATCCATTCATGGTACAGCAGGTTAGCCACACCCATTCATGGTACAGCAGGTTAGCCACACCCATTCACTATACAGCAGGTTAGCCACACCCATTCACTGTACAGCAGGTTTGCCACATCCATTCATGGTACAGCAGGTTAGCCACACCCATTCACTTTACAGCAGGTTAGCCACACCCATTCACTTTACAGCAGGTTAGCCTCACCCATTCACTATACAGCAGGTTAGCCACATCCATTCATAGTACAGCAGGTTAGCCACACCCATTCACTGTACAGCAGGTTAGCCACACCCATTCAATGTACAGCAGGTTAGCCACACAGTTAGCTAGTTAGTTAGTACAGTTAGCCACACCCATTCACTGTACAGCAGGTTAACCACACTGATTCACTTTAAAGCAGGTTAGCCTCACCCGTCCCCTTTATAGTAGGTTAGCCCCGCCCATTCCTTTTACAGCAGGTTAATACCAATTCATAATTTTACTGCAGGTTAGCCCCCAATCACGTTACATCAGGTTAGCTCCGCCCATTTACCTTACAGCATGTTAGTTTCGCCCAGTCACTTTACAGCATGTTAGTCACCACCCAGTCATTTACAACAGGCTGGCGTCAATCATTCACTTTACAGCAGTTAACTCCTCCCAGTCACTTTACAGCATGTTAGCCACCACCCAGTGACTTTGCTGCAGGCTAGCTCTGCCCAGTCACATCACAACACATTAGCCATGGGTGGGGGTGTATAAGATTGGCCGTGTGTGTCTATGTGTGTTTGCCTCCTAGCACAATAACTCGAAAACTAATGGATGGATTTCCATGAAATTTTAAATAAACGTGCCAAAAAAGAACTGATACAATTTTGAGTGGAATCCCGATCTAAATCCAGGAAGGGGTTTAAAGGTTTTTTAAGATTACAAGCTCAGATTGTTTGTTTATTAATAATAATAATAATAATAACAACAGCAGGGGCATGGGTGGGGCGCTGGATTACTGCTCTCAAGGTCGGGGGTTCAAGCCTCACTATTAATGGGTTGTCACTGCCCCAGTGCAACTAACTGGGCTATCAAATGCAAGCCCTGTCACTCAGAGGCATGTAAAAATGTAAAAGAACCATTGCTGATTTTCGTCAAGAGTAGGCTGCATAGCCATCAGTGTGTTTCTGCCCTGCAATGGCCTGGTAAGCTGTCCAGGGTGTACTCTGCCCTCGCCCAGAGTCGGCTGGGATGGGCGCAAGCCTCCCCGCAACCCTAATTAGGATTAAGCGGTTCAGAAAATGAATGAATGAAGGAATGAATGAACAAGAACAACAATATTAATAATAACAACAACAACAACAACAACAACACGTTTGGGGTAGCCGTGGCCTGATGCTTAGAGAAGTGGCTTTGGGACCAAAAGGTCGCTGGTTCAATTCCTGAACAAGCAGGAGAAATGTGTGGCGGCGGGGGAGTGAGCTGCACCTTCCCTTCCTCCACATTCATGGCTAAAGTGCCCTTGAGCAAGGCACCTAAACCCCAACTGCTCTCCGGGCGCTGCATTGTGTGGCAGCCCACTGCTTCGAGTGTGTGTGCTCACTTTGGACGGGTTAAATGCAGAAGTCAAAATTTCCCTTGCTGGATTATTGCAGTATAAGTAATAAAAAATAAATAAAACAACACCGATAATAATAATAAACTTTATTTATAAATGAAAGCCAATTTAGCCAAGCTAATCTTACAATGTTTCTTTGGCTGCTGAATCTTGTTCCCATGATCATCACTCTCTCACTCACTCGCCAAACCTCTTAAAGGTCGCAGGGAGGCTGGAGCCTTTCTCACCTGACCTTTTGCCAGAGCTTCGCAGGGCCAACACACAAAAAGTCATTCACACTCACACTCACACCCAAATTAGGGGCAATTTGGGACAGCCAATTAGCCTTGTCTGCATGACTTTGGACTGTAGGTGGAAACCAAAGTACCCAGAGGAAACCCACACAAGCACGGAGAGCATGCAAACTCCACACAGAAACGCCCTCACCGAGGCCAGGACTCAAACCCAGGACCCTCCTGCTGTGAGATGGAAGTGTTAACCACTACATGATCACTAGCGTTTTTTTCAGGAATCTAAAAATACAAAAGTTATCCAAAAATGAAACTGGAGTATTGTTTTTGTCCTGGGGAAATAAAAACTCCGCTAAAGTGAAATGAAAAGCAACTCGACTACATCTCATCTCCTTGCATCAGTTTTTCATCTATGTGCTTAAATGTAATGAATAACTATGGAACTCGGTGTGTATATTGGCCTACTGCGTGCTTTCCTTTCAACTCAGTGTGATTCCTATAACCATGCTGCTAAAATCATACAGCTGTAGCTGTACCCTATTTCTCAAATATAAAATATATGAACCTGTTCCTGAGGCCTTCGGTTTAGGGGATTATACAGCAAGAACTGTGTCTTTAGGAAATTATGGTGGTTTTTATGAAGGTGGCACGGTGGCGCAGTGATTAGCACATTCGCCTCACAGCAAGAAGGTCCTTGGTTCGATTCCCAAGTTCGGACATTTCTGTGTGGAGTTTGCGTGTTCTCTCCGTGCATGCGTGGGTTTCCTCTTACAGTCTAAAAACAAGCACAGTAGGCTAATTGGCTGTTCCAAATTGCCCCTTGGTGTAAGTGTGAGTATGAATGGTTGGTTGAGTGTGTGTTGGCCCTGCGATGGCCTGGCGAGCTGTTCAGGGTGTACCCCGCCCTCGCCCAGAGTCGGCTGAGATGGGCACCAGCCTCCCCGCGACAACAATTAGGATTAAGCGTTTCAGAAAATGAATGAATGAGTGAATATTAAGACAAAAAAAGAAAGTGACTTTTTTTTAACAAAGTCTGGCAAGTGAATAATCAGTAGAGCTTGAACAGATCAATACATCACAATAAGGAAGTGTATACATACGTGAAAGGTACGAGCTCTGAATTCCAATACATTGCATCCTTCAGGGGCGGCACAGTGGCGTAGCAGTTAGCACGTCCGCCTCACAGCGAGAAGGTCCTGGGTTTCGAGTCCCAGGTACAGGAGGATGTTCTCCCGTGCATGCGTGGGTGTCCTCCAGGTACTCTGGTTTCATCCAAAGTCCAAAGTCCAAGGACATGCTCATTAGGTCAATTGGCTGTTCCAAATTGCCTTTAGGTTCGGGTCTGAGTGTGAATGGTTGTGTGTGTGTGTTGCCCTGCGATGGTCTGCGATGGTCTGGCAAGCTGTTCAGGGTGAACCCCGCCTTCGCTAGTGTTGGCTGAGATAGGTGAGATAGTTGGCATGCTGCAGATTGTGCGACATAATGGCATAGTGGTTAGCACGACAACCAGTAACACAGTCGGAAGGAAAGCGCTGTCCACCCCCTCATACGAATGAGCTCACAGACGCCCATGATTGGTTGTGATCGCTTGAGTGACAGGGAAGTGAGCACATGCCATCCCTTTCTCCCGTGCGAGCTCGGCCAATTAGCTCCCATGGACTCCCGGTCACGAATGGCTGTGGCGTCAATCTGGATTCAAACTTGCGATCTCCGGATTGATAGTCGCGCACTTTGTCGATGCACCACTCGGGAGGCTATGCTCATTAGGTCAATTGGCTGTTCCAAATTGTCTCTAGGTGTGAGTGTGAATGGTTGTGTCTGTGAGTATTGGCCCTGTCCTGGTCTGGTGGGCTGTTCAGGGTGTATCCCGCCTTTGTCCAGTGCCGGTTGAGATATGCTCCAGCCTCCCCACAGCGCTGACAGGTTTAAGCAGTTGAATGAATCAGTGAAATAGTACATCACTGAATGCCTTAATTGACCAATCAATGTCAAGTATTCAAATGAGCCTTGAATAATATATAATATATATTATAAGGATTATTTAATGGGTAACAGTGTAGGGGTTAGCACTTTCCCTCAGAGCTCACACCTCACAGTCACCTGAGGACTTGACAGCATGTGTGGAATCTGCGTGGGTTTCTTTCAGGGGCTATGATTTCCTCCACATTCCAAAGACATGCACATTGAGTCAACTGCTTACCCTGACTTGCCCGTAGGTATAAATGTGAGTGTGAACGGATGTCTGTGACTGTTTTAGCTGTACAATAGACCGGCGACCTGTACAGGGTACACCCCAATTCTCACCTGAAGTCACCTGGGATTCCCTCCAGCTTCCCTTTGTGACTCTGACAGATCAGCAGTATGGATAATGGATGGATGGGTTGTTTACTCCTATGTACTAACATATCCGTATATTACAGAGTTAATAAGCTACGCTTTGCTTGGTTATCTTTTTGTCCAAAGTCTGACTAATATTAACTCTGTACACGTGCCAGTTTCTTAATTATTTCTACAGAATAATTTTAATGGAAGCAGTCTGCAGTTTGTGGGTTTCAGACATTCCGTATGCCTCAGTGGCAAATTGTATTAGTGCTGCAGAAGCTGAAGTGGATTCAGCATTTGCTGACACAAGGCTTACAGGGCAGTCTATGGTCAGATGGCATTCTTATTCAAGAAAGGAAAAAAAATGACTATGGAGAATAAAATTAAAGAACTAAAACAGTATTAAAATATTAAAAATGTTAATTAAAAATTAAATAATTAACAAAAACATAATATTGTATCTGGGCGCAGTGGTTAGCATGTCCACCTCACAGCAAGAAGGTCCTGGGTTCGATTCTCAGGCTCAGGCGCTTCTGTGTGGAGTTCGCATGTTCTCCCCGTGCTTGCTTGGGTTTCCTCCGGGTACTCCGGTTTCCTCCCACAGTCCGAAAACATGCAGTAGGCTGATTGGCTGTTCAAAATCGCCCCTAAGTGTGAGTCTGAGTGTGAACGGTTGTATGTGTGTTGGCCCTGCGATTGCCTGGCGAGCCGTCCAGGGTGTACCCCGCCCTGGCCCAGAGTCGGCTGAGATGGGCGCCAGCGTCCCCTTGACCCTAATAAGAATTAAGTGACTTAGAAAATGTATAAATGAACACTGTAGCTTTGCTGTGTGCGTTTGTATGTAGTCACCTCCAGGTTTTTTTTGTATTGAAGACCCTTAAATGTTGGTGCTCAATAAGTTCTTGGGAATTTGTTGACATATTGTTGGTAATACGAAGCAGTGAGGCCATCGAGGTCATGGCACATTTGGTGGAAGCATGTAAATTTGACAAATGTTTTCATTAGGTTTGTAATCAATCACCGGATGAAAAACAGCCAACTACATCACAGTGTCAGGGTTAGTCAAGGTTGGAGTGCTGTTTTGTTTTCTTAATCAGTAGTTATTTTACTTGGAGCCTAATAACCTGTTAATAATTTGACATACAGCTCAATCCTGCATGTATACACTTTAATCAGAGCATTAATTCCAGGGGAAATGAGATTTCTTTCTGATGGGAACATGTAAATAATGGGGATTATCAATCATTAAGGTAGATAGGTGACTCAAATTGAAGAGCGTGGCGGTGTACACGTTCTGGTAAATGAGACAGACTGTTTTATGAGAAGCTTATCACTTGAAAATTAAATGAGTGGAATCTTGGATAATGCCATGAAGTGATATAAGCTGTTAGTTACATTCTGTCTAATTTATCACAGTTACGGTGAGGTTAGGCTGATATACAGTATGTCTTCATTTCCCTTGAAATCTGATTCAGGTTACATGTACCATGCATGTGAATGAATTTTAAATGCATTCACACCTGTTAATAAACACCTGGCCATGGCATTGTTGCTACAGTTGGTCCGGTAGAGGCTCAGCAACATTAATGTGGCAATAAAATGAAGTCAGCTGATGAGCTGGAGGAGCAGGTTATCACATCAATGGACTTTTTCTGCCCTGATGGCATGGATGTAAAATTAGTGCTTAGATAGTGAAAGAGAAGCATAAGGAATCATTTTCACGTATGTATCGGCACCCCAGAGTCCTGACCTTAACCCTATTGAAAGTTTTCAGGATGTGCTGAAGAAGACTTTATGGAGTGGTTCAGTTTTTCCCTCATCGATTGAAAAATAAACCCAAGTATTATTGATAATAAATGTTGGGATTCTGGTTGAGTTTGTCGAAACAATGCCATGGTGATTACATGCTGCAATCAAGGCTAGGGGTGGTGCATCAAAATATTAGAGTGCATGCTTTTTTTTTTGGCAGGGAGGTGTATTATTAAATGCATGACACATTGTGAATTATACCCAGCATTTGGTTTCTTTTCTTTTTTTTTTTTGTAGTTAGTCAAAATATCTAAAACCCATCACATTTCTGAAGAACATGGACCCAGACTTTCGTTCCCAGACCCACCTTCTTCTTTCTTCTCACATCAACTCAAACTCATCTTTACTGTCATTCATCCATATACGGGGTATGTAGTAGAACGAAATGTCGTTTCATGTAAGCTCCCGCTGCCGTAGACAAAACAGGGACAATAACCGTAAGGATAAACACTAAACTTCTAATCTAAACAATAATTATAAGGCTAACAAAAAACTAGCACAAGACAAACAAGAACATGGCTTGTAGAGCGGCAGGGTAAAGATTATGAAGAAAAGTGGAGCGAAATACTAAAATAAGGTGCAGGTGCAATATTTTAGTCCGATGTAAAGAGCAGATAAAGGATGGATAGAACTGAAGAAGTATGAACGTTTTAAAATGAAGGTGCTGGTTGGTGTTTTTAATAACACCCGCCTAAAAGAATCACCTTAACATCGAAAGCTTACCAGGGATCCGATTTAGAACTAGTCCACCACAAACCAGCAGGACTAAATAGGTGGACCAACTAAATAGGTGGACTGGTCCGAATCCAGACACAGTTACATTTTTTTTTTCAAGAGATCGCACACTGTTTACTTGTCCTCATAGCCCCTCACTTGCATGTTCATGTTTCCTTATTTATCAGGTCTAATCACAGCCACTGTAACAGCATCACTATGGCGACGGTATAGTCACATGGCTCGTCGGTTTATCAACCAGTCATTTGTCCTCAGCATTAGCAAGCTCATTCATGGATTTAAAAAGGGTGTGTTAATAAGGAAAAAAAGGTGAGAAGTAATTTCCTCACGAGGCACAAAAACAATTTGTAATGAGACGATGGACATTATAATGAGTGGCAGCATGGTTCTGTACATGGTTCTGGAGGGGCTTTGATTGTTTGATCCGCTTTTTATTTGAGTGCACCTGGATTAAAAATGGGACGGGACGGTGGCATAGTGGTTAGCACCTCCACCCCTCTCAAGAAGGTCCTGGGTTTGAGTCCTGGACTCGACGAGGGCATTTCTGTGTGGAGTCTGCATGTTCTCCCCGTGCTTGTGTGGGTTTCCTCCAGATACTCCAGTTTCCTCCATGCACAGTAGGATAATTGCGTATTTCCGATTGCCCCAAATGGTTGTGCATGTGATGACTGGCGAGCTGTTCAGGATGTACCCAGCCCTCACCCAGAGTCGGTAGGGATAGGCTCCAGCATCCACGCAACTCTAGTAGGACGGCATGCGGCTCATTTCTGGAGCAAATAAATCCACGCCGACACCCCTGCTACCTGTAATAAACAACATTGCTCCATCCCACCTCTGTACAGAAGAGGCAACCCAAAAATAGCTTGGGTGCCGAAACACTGAAACACAAATTCAGCCACGCCACTCGAACAAGTACTAGACGCAGCCCCTATTACCTCCCGATTAAGGTCAAGAAGACCCTTTTACAGAGCAAAAATGGACAATTTCGACATCAAGGGACCCTGGAGAGAAGAGTGGAGACAAAACCTCCCTCGAGGAGGGGAATTGGGAACAGACCTCACGGAACTGCCACAATCTGACCGGAAGACAGTGGACAAAAGGAAACCGGCTGATGACAGGTCATGGCAGAACAGCAGCCAACCTGCACCCATGGGGATACCGGGAATCCCTGACACGTCCCGCCTGCCATGACACAGACCGCATGGTGCTGCACTGTCCAGCCACAGCGATCCCAGAGGTGATACAACACAGCAGTACTGCTGAAGCCTTGAACTTGGAGCTCTGAAACAACCATACGATACCACTACTAGTATGATTACGCGGTTTGGCGAATAAATGAATGAGTCAATGTATAGTGTAAGTGAGACCTTCTGAATGAGGACGCTTAGTGACTACCCTGTTTTAGTGAGCTGTATTGAAACTGTTAGGTTCTTTGTATAGTACTGTATTCATTTTCCCACTAGGTTTTACTTAAACATGTAATTACACGCCTGCACGCTGCAGTTCTGCACTCTGAAAATAAACTGGCGCTGGTGGAAAGGATGTCGCTACACAAACGCCCAGAAATTCCATCTTATAAATAAACAGCACAAGCAGTAGGCCCGGGTCAAACGACAAACTTCTGATAGTAATCCCATTTTCAGTTTACACTTGCTCATATATTTGTATGGAGGTCTTCAAACTAACGGACTGAGATTTCCTGAATTCCGAGCCCTAATTGGTTCAGTTGAAGTCTAATTGAGCAAGCAGAATGAATGTTATGAATCTCGGCCTTCATAATAGAAGAGGATGCCAGAGTCAGCGTGCCATCCATTAGGAGGTCTTTATTAAGAGTTGTGCCGATGCACATGGTCTATCTGTCCATGGAGACATCAGCACAGACACAAAACAGAGAGTGGAGTCACAGAGACCAGTGTGCGTCATCTTGCCAAGAGCGCAGACAGGAAGGAAGGCTGTCTGTGGCAGGAAGCTTCTCATTGTGTTTGCAGTGTGGAGCTGAAGCTGTGAGGTCACGAAGTGTGTGTGGGTGTGTGTGTGCACACTTCCCAAACTCCCCCTCTTCTGCACGGGGTTTCCTTCTGTCCTCAATGTCACATGTGTTTTTTCCCTTCGTTGTTAAAGTTATTATTTATTGTGCATTATTTAATAGTGTAATTGTTGGATATATTTACCGTGTGTATCATTTACTTCTGATAAAGAAGCCGAATCTTTCAATGAACGTGGAGTTTGCATGTGCATTTGTGGGTTCCCTCCAGGTACTCCGGTTTCCTCCTACATTCCAAAGGCATGCACATTAGGCTAACTGGCTGTTTCAAATTGCCCCTAGGTGTAAGTGTGAGTGTGAATGGTTTTATGTGTGTTGCCCTGCGATGGTCTGGCGAGTTGTTCAGGGTGTACCACACCTTAACCCAGTGTGGGCTTAGATAGACTCCGGCCTCCCCACTACCCTAGTAGGATTAAACGGTTCGGCGAATGAATAAATGAATAAATCAATCTCTTAGTGAGGTGGTACAAATTAAACCAGTTTTTTTATTTTGAAACGGCTCGTCCATCGCCATGATAGTTACGCAGAGTGGGTTTACTCCAGTACTCCGGTTTCCTCCCACAATCCAAAGACATGCACATTAAGCTAATTGGATGTTTCAGATTGCCCCATGGTGTGGACGTGTGGGAATGGCGTGAGGTTGCATGTGTTGGCCTTATGATGGTTTGGCGATCGGTTCAGGGTGTACCCTGCTTTCGCCCAGTGTCAGTTGAAATAGGCTTCCGACAATTGAGCGATTCGGCAAATGAGTGAATTTTGAGATTGACACAGTGGCTCATCCATCACCATGATAGAGTTTTGGAGAGTGGGTTTCCTCCTTGTACTCCGGTTTCCTCACACAATCCAAAGACATGCACCAAAAGCTAATTGGCTCTTTCAGATTGCCCCTAGATGTAGACATGTGAGAATGGTTGAGTGTGTTGGCCCTGCGATGGTCAGGCGATCTGTTCAGGGTGTACTCCGCTTTCGCCCAGTGTTGGCTGAAATAGACTCCAGCCTCTCCATGACGCTAGTAGGAATAAGCGGTTTGGCTAATGAGTGAGTGCTGAGATTGATACAGTATCACGGTGGTATTGTGTTTAACTCGTCTGCCTCACAAAAAAAAGTCCTGGGTTCGAGTCCCCGACTGAGCACGGCTTTTTCTGTACGGAGCCTGCATGTTCTCCCCGTGCTTGTGAGGGTTTTCTCCAGGTTCTCCAGTTTCCTCTCACAGTCCGGTACATTCACATTAGGCTAATCGGCTGGGATAGGCTTGAGCATCCCTGCCACCCTAATAAAGGATGAAGCGGATGAATGAATGAATGAATGAATGAATGAATGGGGTTGATACATCTTTAACAGCAACCCTGTTGGGTGACTTGGTGTCCATCTTTTTTTCATACTTCGAAACAAATGTGTCAGTACATGTACATTAATATGGAAGATAATCTCCTGAAACTTATTCTCTTTACTTTATGTGTCTTGCCCAGGATTACCGGGAGGACGGTATGGACTTGGCGAGCGACGCTTCAAGCCGCTCGGGCTCCGAGTCCAACTCGAACTCCAACAAGGTGACCCCATGCTCGGAATGCAAGTCCTCACCGAGCCTGGAGCTGGCCGCCCTGGATGACTACGATGAGGAGGACGAGGAATTCCAGCAGTACAAGAAGCGCGTGATTGAGGACTGGGAAAGCGAATACAATGCCGACAACCAGAATGGCCAGGACGGAACCTTGCGGAAGGCAGTAAACGGTCGCAGCCTGGCCGAGGAGCTCCAGGAAGTGAAGAGCTCACCAGCCACTGCATCTGAGGAACTCAAGCAGAACGGCAACCTGATTCTGCCAAGGAAACCCCCGGCCAAGGTCATTCCCAAGAGCCCTGGTACGGGTGGAGGTGGAGGCGGAGGCGGTGGTTGTGGTGGTGGTGGTGGTGGTGGTGGAGGGGGCCTGGGAGTTGGAGGTATGGGATTTGAAGGGTGTTATCGCCTCGGTGGATACAGGGAGGACAGTGTGGTGGAGGAGACTCAGCTTCCCACCATGGACTGGGCTGCGCTTGAGAGGCACCTGGCTGGATTGCAGTTCAGGGAGCAGCAGGAGAACCATAACAGGAACCTGGGAAGGACCAACTCCATGAACGTGAGTCCAGGGCTTTGTCTTATTGTTCATAATAATGGTGTCCATCAGTACAGCTGTGCATCAAACAACAGCTGTGATATCTGTGCTGTATTATGGTTGCCAGTAGGTTATCTACACATTAGCTGTATTATGGTTGCCAGTAGGTTAGCTACCTAGCACTACGTGTGTAGGTCAGTAGTGGACGCCATTGTCAGTTTCACTTCCAAACTTTTTAGGAAACAGAAGTTTTCAGCAGATTAAAACAAATTCTGCTGAGGAATTAGTTCCAAAGAGTGGCCCCGCAGTCGGCGACACACTCGCCTAGCAGCAGAGAAGGTATATGCAGCATGATGTGAAAGACAAGCCGGTTACAGATGGTGCTGTCATCAAAGTGTGAGCTTTCAGCTGTCTTCTCATACACCTCTCTGGAGCTGTTTATGTATCTGGTGTGTGCGTGTGTGTGTGTGTGTGTGTGTGTGCGCATGTGTGTGTGTGTGTATGTGTGTGTGTGTGTGTGTGTGTGTGTGGGTGGGTAATGCCAGCTTATATTACTGTTAAGCTGATACTTTGTCATATCCCATTTATCACTGATGGTGCATGGTGTCACTCTTGAAACAATCCAGCACTGGGACAAACTCGAAAGCCTTGATAGCACAGGGGGCAAATAGACCATTACCCCGTGAGCACAGAGTTAGACAGGCCAAAGAGAGGGAGATAAGGAAAGAGAGAGTGATTAAGAGAGAGAATGCAGTGGCTGGTGTTTTCGGCAGTTATTGAGGTGTCGCTTCACCCTCGGCTCTGTGCCTAGCTCCAAAACTCCAAAATATTGAAAGAAAGAGCTAAAAGGGGGGATGGGTGAGATACGAAGAGGGGCTGAGAAGGTGGGCGAGGTGGAGGAATGAGAGTGGTTTCAGACAGGGTGCTGGATGCCCTCCTCTGGTGATACGGTGGTAATGTTCTCAGACCGAATGATGTCGAATCGCTTCATAGTATTAGGGTCGGTGGGAAGCCGGAGCCTATCTCAGCCGACACTGGGCGAAAGGCGGGATACATCCTGAACAGCTTACCAGTTCATCGCAGAAAAACACACACACACAAATTTATTCACACTCACACCAAGGAGCAGTTTGGAACAGACAGTTGACCTAATGTGCATGTCTTTGGAATGTGGGAGGAAACCAGAGTAGATGACACCCACACAAGCATTCAAACTCCACACAGAAACGCCCTCACCCAGCCCAGGACTTGAACCCAGGACCTTCTTTCTGTGAGGTGGACGTGCTAACCACTACGCCACCACGCCACCCATAATGACGTTGAGATGTACCAGATAGTCGACTCTACGTCAGTACAGTGTGGGATGATTGTAATCAGAGCAATCATTCATTTTTAACCTATTAAATGCCAGATAGACCAGCCACTGCTGATACTAATGTGTTTTATCACACTACAGTCGGATTTTTTTTATATCGTGATATGTTTGCACCTCAGCAGCATATGCGTATGCAGTATCTACACCTTTATAACCACCCAATCCCCTGAAAACTGACTGTTGTTAGAGGTTCAGCAGGTCTTGCCAAAGGCATCTCAGTAGAGGGCGCTGTTGTTGTAATAAAGAGGCTTCTGGCGCTGGATGCTGATGTGGTGAAAGCGGGCGACCTCTGATCAGATTTGCTTTGACATTGCTGGAGTCATGGCTGGTTTTATAAAGAGGACCAGTTATAATTCATAATGGCTTCTGTTGTTTCACCTTGTTATGTGGTCACTAATTTTTAGCCTTCAACATTTATAGAATCTCTCTCACTCAATTGCCGAACCGCGTAATCCTACAAGGGTCAAAACCGGGGTACACCCTGAACATCTCGCCAGACCCACGGATCCATCCACACTCACAACTAGGGTGAGTTTGGAGCAGCCTCTTAGCCTTATGTGCATGTCTTTGGACTGTTGGAGGAAACCCGAGTACCCAGAGGAAACGCACGCAAGCGCAGGGAGAACATGCCAACTCCACAGGCTGGGGATCAAACCCGGGACCTTCTTGCTGTAAGGCGAACATGCTAATCACTACGCCACCGTTGCACCATTTATAGGAACCGTAAATGTTACTTTTCAGTCTGTGTGTGTGTGTGTGTGTGTGTGTGTGTGTGAGCTGCAAGATGAAGAAGTGTGAAAACAACAATTAACACCTTAAAATAAATTTTAACACCTTTCGACAGTGCTCACTGGTATAGATGTATAATGGGTCATTTTGATCTCATTTTGTAAGCTCTCAGGACCCTTTAGCATGTCAAGACATCCTCCCTGTCAAAACCACATACCTTTTATCTATTGGTTCGGCTGCAGTTCCTGAATAATTCATCGTACCTGCTGAGTAATCCGCTTTGAGATGAATATCTAAATAATAAGTGGGGACTGTATGAGGTTAAAAGTGAGCGATATGATTTCAAATGCTTTATGTTTTCTATAGTTCTTGAGGTTTATTGAAAAGATTTACTGGCCAAATTTTGCATGTATTAAATGGTTCTGTGTCTCAGACAGACTCTGTCCTGCTTTCCATGAAGGGTTCACAAGGGCTGGGCAGCTGTGGCCTAATGGTTAGTGGGGCAGCTTTGGGAACAAAAGGTCGCTGGTTCAGTTCCCGAACCAGCCGGAAAAATCGTGTGGCCGCGGGGGGAGTGAGTTGCACCTTCCCTTCCTCCACCTTCATGGCTGAAGTGCCCTTGAGCAAGGTACCTAACCTCCAACTGCTCTCCGGTGCCCCAATATGTGTGTGCGTGCTCAGTGTTTACGTGTGTTTGTGCTCACTTTGGATGGGTTAAATGCAAAGGCAATGATTTCCCATGTGGGATTAATACAATATATCAAAAATCATATATTTATCAGGATTGGCTGCTCATAAGTATACAGACGCTAGGGGGACAGGGGGAACTCATGCTCCGGTACATGTGGGGCCGGTGGTGTAGTGGTTAGGGTGCTGGACTCATGCTCGAAAGGTCATGGGTTTGAATCCCTGTTAGACACCCCACCCCTGGGCAAGGTCTTAACCACAAGTGTGTCTCTGTCCACCCAGCAGTATAAATGGGTCACAATACAAATACTGCGAAGGTAACCTACGATGGATGAGCATCCTGTCCAGGAGGAATTGAACTATTAGTTACTTCACACTAGAGGAACTGAGATAAGCTATAGCTCTGATGAGCCACTAGGGTTGGGTGTAAAGGCCCAACAGAATTTTGAATTTTACCTTTTATATCATGATATATAAGCCCTGCGATGGCCTAGCCAGCTGTCCAGGGTGTACCCCGCCCTCGCTCAGAGTCGGCTGAGCCTCCCCGTGGCCCTAATTAGAATTAAGTGGCTTAAATGGCACCTCAAGAAACCGTAAAGCATGTAAAGCATCAAGTGAGGAGAATGGGACCTCCAGCTAGTGAGGACAGGAGGGGAGGACGGTCAGTGTGTGTGTGTGTGTGTGTGTGTGTGTGTGTGTGTGGGTGTGTGTGTGTGTGTGTGTGTGTGTGTGTGTGTGTGT
>JAQMYF010000008.1:26207748-26233394 GCA_030014195.1 Neosilurus mollespiculum
GTAGTAGTAGTAGTAGTAGTAGTAGTAGTAGTAGTAGTAGTAGTAGTAGTAGTAGTAGTAGTAGTAGTAGTAGTAGTCGTAGTAGTAGTAGTAGTAGTAGTAGTAGTAGTGGTAGCAGTAGTGGTAGTGGTGGTAGTAGTAGTAGTGGTGGTAGTAGTAGTAGTAGTACTAGTAGTAGTAGTAGTAGTAGTAGTAGTGGCAGTAGTAGTAGTAGTAGTAGTAGTAGTGGTGGTGGTAGTGGTAGCAGTAGTTGTAGTAGTAGTAGTATGACGGCCCTGTGGTGTGGTGGTTAGCATGGCCGCCTCACAGCCAGAAGGTCTTGGGTTTGATTCCCAGGGTTGGGAATCCAAGTGTATAAAGCATGTTCTTTCCTTGCTTGCATGGATCTCTTCCAGGTACTCCAGTCTCCTCCCACAGTCCAAAGACATGAACATTAGCCGAATTACTCACTCACTCATTTGCCAAACCACACACACACACACACACCATTCACACTTACATATTTTTCGCACAAACCTTAAAACAGAATAAACAGAGACGATAACAGGAAAGTGATTTGTCTCTGGATGCTGTTATAGTAAAACAATCAACTTTAGGCAGGTTCATGTCAAGTCCCCAGGTATGTATTAATTTCTTGTTACAGTACCCCCCAACGTGTTTCGTTCATTCCATATTGCATGAACATGTGGCATAATCCTGCAGACAGAGACACTTATAGTACTCATCTCACACACAGCCACACACGCTTGTATGTAAACAGTCGCAGTTCTCATGACTGAGCTCTCTTCAACCTATTCTGGGAGGAACAGGTCACTGCAGCTCTGTGTCGGAACCTCAACAGCTAAACACTGCACCCTGCTGGAGAAAACACACAACTGCACACTGCTTTTTAATAAGCAGGCTTTTAAACACGAAATGTTTTAAAAATGTGTGCGATCTGGTGAAGGGGTGTATTTACGTGCACACGTCAGTGGGGAAAAGATTTGCTGTTACCAGCTGTGTTCGTCTTTTTCAAATGTGCTAGACTTCAGGACGGTGGCACGTTGACGTAGTGGTTACCACGTCTACCTGTCAGCAAGAGGGTCCTGGGTTGGACGTCTGCATGGAGTTTGCATGTTCTCCCAGTGTTTACGTGGGTTTCCTCCATCTACTCTGGTTTTCTCCCACAGTCCAAAGCCATGCACATTAGGCTAAATGGTTGTTCCAAATTGCACCTAGGTGTGAGTGTAAAGAGTAAATGGTTGTGTGTGTGTGTGTGTGTGTGTGTGTGTGTGTGTGTGTTGCACTTAATCCTCTGTTAGGGTCTCAGCCAACAACGGGTGAAGGTGGGGTTCACCCTGAACAGCTTGCCAGACCAGGGCAACACACACTCACATTCACATCTAAGGGCAATCTGGAAAAGCTGATTAATGTAATGTGCATGTCTTTTCAATGTGGGAGGAAACCGGAGTACCCAGAGGAGGCTTGGGCGTTTCTTTGTGGAGTTTGCATGTTCTCCCCGTGCTTGCATGGGTTTCCTCTGGGTACTCTAGTTCCCTCCCACAGTCCAAAAACATGAATAATAGGCTAATTGGCTGTTCCAAATTGCCCATGTGTGCGTGTGAGTGAGAATGGTCGTGTGTATTACCGTGCGAGGATCAGGCAAGCTGTTCAGGGTGCACCCCGCCTTCTCCCAGTGTCGGCTGGGAAAGGCTCCAGCATCCCCGCGACCATAATAGGATTAAACGGTTTGGCGAAAGAGTGAATGAAGTTCGGTTGTCTACAAAACCTCTGACACGACACAAGTGAGCGTCAGCAATTCCTACACGTGTGTGTTACCATCGTCTTTGAACAGTAACGAGTTCATGTCATACAAATTTGACTGCTGCATGTCAGATTTCACAAGTTTCATGTTTCCATGAATGAAACCACAACAGAACTCATCAGTGTGTAACCAAGCGATAGAATCTAGCTGAAGAATTCATTCTCATCAGGAAGATCTCTAAGGCTGAACAGCACTCTTTGTGTGTGTGAGTGTGTGTGTGTGCTTGGTTATTGATAGCAGTAAAAAAAAAAATAAAAAGGGTAGGTAAAGTCTGTTGGGCTTTTACACCTGAGCTTACTAGCTCACCACGCCGGGGCTTATCCCGGTTTCTGTAGCGTGAAGCAACTAGGACTTCGACTCCTCCAGGATGGGGGCGCTAGTCCAGCACAGGTTTCCTTCCCAGTATTTTTACTGGTACCTATTTATACTGCTGGGTGGACAGAAGCACACTTGTAGTTATGACCTTGCTCAGGTGTCTTAGCACTGTGGGGTTCTAACAGCGATTCAAACCAACAACCTCTCGATTATGTGCCCAGCACCCTAACCACTACACCACCGGCCCCAGTATCAGTTCCTGATAGAGAAAAGCCCTATTAAACATATATTATATTAATACATGGCTAAAGATAAAAAGTATGATGGCCCTCCGAGTAAACCTGCTCATTAACAGACGATGTTGTGTATTTATTTGCACTTTTACAATCTTAAGCACAGAAGTTTACAGAGATCCAGATGTCGCTCTAGATCCCTAATGAGCAAGCCAGATGTGACAGTGGTAAGGAAAAACTCCCTGAAATTACACGAGGAAGAAGCCATTAGAGGAAGCGTTAGAAATCATTATTTCGGTACACAGTCGGGGATGATTAAGTAAGAGAAAGCACAGTGAACAGATATCATAATTCCTGATGGTCTGTGGTTTGTTTGCTCATTTGTTGGTTTTGAAGAATTCATAAACTTGTACTTTCCAAGATTTCCCAATCCAAGGTCGGCGATTTTTGAGTCAGATTCCAAAATGAGAAGATATCACCGAACATCTGATAGATAAACCTCGAAAGGGGCCAGTTTACCAGGATCCACACTCATGATATATATATATATATATATATATTATCCTTTTCACCCAGATTAAGTAGAAACTTGATACCATGCCGATTTTTATTCAGAATCAGATGTGATTTTTAAACCATTTCTGAGAATCAGCTAAAATACACCCGATTGCGATAAAGCCCAACGCTTTCTGTCTGTCCCCCGCCCCTTCCCCTGCCCCTTCCTTCCCACCTTCCAGATCATTTACACTCACTCAACTGCTGAGCCGCTTAATCCTACTATTAGGGTCACAGGGAGGCTGGGGCCTATCTCACCCAAAACACTGAGAGAAAGCTGGGTACATCCTGAACAGCTCAGCAGACCATCGCAAGGACACGCACACATCCATTCACACTCACACTCACACCTAGGGGCAATTTGGAACAGCCAATTTGCCTAATGTGCATGTCTTTGGACTGTGGGAGGAAACCAGGGCACCCAGAGGAAACCCACACAAGCACAGGGAGAACATGCAAACTCCACACAGAAACGCCCGAGCTGAGCCCGGAACTCCAACCCAGGATCTTCTTGCTGTGAGGCAGACATGCTAACCACTACACCACAGTGCCGGCCCCAGATTAAACACAGATTCAACAGCATCTCTTACTGCCTTATACAGTCAAGATCTATATATACAGCACTGCTAATTAAATTATCTCGTCTGACTGTCTGTGTGTGTGTGTGTGTGTGGGTGGGTGTTAGGGGGGGGTTGTCTTTGCAGTAAGATTGGAAATGCAGGTGATCACTCAGGACAAAAACACCATTTTTTTTTTTCCTCAATATGGGAGTACTGAAAAAAAAAAGTTTTCATTACCTAATCCTGGGGTCACTAGTTCAGGAGAGGTAAAGGAACTCTGATGGCTCGAAATAATACGAGAAGCAGTGTGTGAAGCTCTGCGAGTGGGATTTCCCAGGGTGGTTCGAAAAAAAAAAAAGAAAGAAAAAAAACCAGTCAGGCTTTTTGTCCCCTTTGGCTTTTCAGCACTTGTAGTGAAACATCATGACAGACAGAGGCAGACGACATGGAGTCTGGCGGTCGAGTGTACCGCTTATATATAGAATAAAAAAAGAATTTTTGATAATATTGAAAGTGAAATTATTCAAAAACAGAACAAAGTAATTTACGCAGTGGACTCGGATATTTCTAGAGACTCTAAGTTTCTTCTCATTTCTTGTTTGATGAAGAGAAAATCAGACTCTTGCATATTCGCAGAAATTGTAACAGAGCTCCTTTTAAATAGAGTTAAAAGGTGTTCAAGGTAATGCAGGTCTCCCACTGCGCCCCCTGCTGCCTGTTTGGAGGTATTCACTTTGTAATGTTCTGTTCACAGGTGATAACCACCAACTCGAATTTCATTTTATAGCAGTGCGATTAGGCTGCGCGGTGGCCTGGGGGTAAGCACGTCCGCCTCACAGTCCTGGGTTCGGTTGCGCTTCCGTGTGGAGTTTGCATGTTCTTCCTGCGTTTGCATAGGCTTCCTTCCAGGTACTCCGGTTTCCTCCGACAATCCAAAGACATGCAGTGCACATTAGGCTAATTGGCTGTTCTAAATTGACCCTAGCGGTGAGTGGTTGAGTGCACATATTAATGTGTGGTCCGGTGAGCTGTTCAGGGTGTACCCTGCCTTCGCCCAGTGCTGGCTGAGATAGGCACCAGCCTCCCCATGACTCTAGTAGGATTAAACGGTTCGACAGATGAGTGAGCGAGTAAATGAGTGAGCATTGTGTGAGAACTGTGTGTATTGTGCGTGTGTGTATTTGTACGTGTGCGGAATACGTTTTCAACCAACAGAATGAGTACAATGTTTGGGAAGTGAGGATATTTTGGCTGTTTGAGGGTTACGACTTGGTTATCGGGGTCTAATGAGGACTAGGTTAGTTGTGACTGGTTAAGGTTAGGGTAAAGGGTTATTGAATGCATTATTTGGATGAACGTCCCCACAAAGATAGAAGTACCAGATCGTGTGTGTGTGCGTGTGTGAAGAAACAGCACTGCAACAGGACAGCAGGTTAACATTTGGTGCGCTGTGTTTTCCTCAGGCCCAAAAAAATGAGCGAGAGTCCATCAGACAGAAGCTTGCACTGGGGAGTTTCTTCGACGATGGACCTGGAATCTATACCAGCTGCAGCAAGAGTGGCAAACCCAGCCTGTCCTCACGGTGAGTGTGTGTGTGTGTAGGAGCAGGTGAGAAATTTTCTAAATTCTTTTTTTTATTTTTTTAGACGACATACCCATGTAGGCAAAACTACTGTCACTAATTTGATTGTTATGAATCGCTCTACCACAATATTACTGAGATGACTCATGTGAGTGAAGGTCACTTTCTACTGAGTAGTCTTGATTTTACAATCAAATCGCAACACAAAATTTCCTGTAAGTCATATCATAGACGTGAAGGTTGTTTTGGGGACTTCAGCTGCAGTGAAGGTTAAATGATGCACGCTTATCGGGGTTTTTGTGGTTTCCTCCTCAAGAGTTTATATCATTTCTTGGTCCAGCTGTTACTTGGCAACATCACATGAGGCAGGCAGAATGAGGGAAGAGACCTTAAAAAAACTTCTGAAACATTGTATTCAAAGCATTATGTGTGTGTGTGTGTGTGTGTGTGTGTGTGTGTGTGTGTGTGACACTGGAAAACAGGAAGTACTTTCAGAATCAAGCATTCACTCTCTAAGAACGAAGGGGAGGACTTCCCCTTCGAAGTGTAGATCCCGGCATAGATGTGCTTCCCAAAAGAGAAGAAGCTTGCATTTACACACACACACACACACACACACGCACACACACACACACACACACACACACACACACACACACACTCCGCTTGTCTAAGTGTGTGGAGGAACAGTGTACACTTCCTTGGAAGGAATCTAGACAAGTCATATGAGCTGTAGATCATCTACACCACTCACACACCTACCTGATATTCCAGTCAGTCATCATCATGGCCAAACATGGAAGCACAGATGACCCGTAAGCGGCCGTGCAGATGAACTCTTTCCTTCGTCCTGATCTTTATACGCCTTTAATCACTGCATCAGAACGGTGTACGTCTATCTGCAGCTGATTTTCCGCCAACACTTTCAGTTCAGTATGTTTTTATATCAGATAAATGATTTGCGTCGGCACGAGCCAATAGCTTCCGAATGAAAACGGTTCGAATTTCATAAAGCAGTTCTGCAAACCGGGCGGAATGGGGGGTGTAGTGGTAAGACTGTCCGCCTCGCAGCAAAAAGGGCCTGGGTTCGCTCGGCGGGTGCGTTTCTGTGTGGAGTCTGCATATTCTCCCTGTGTTAGAATGGGTTTCCTCTGGGTACTCCGGTTACCTTTAACAGTCCAAAGACATGCACATTAGACTAACTGGCTGCTCCAAATCGCCCCTATTTGTGAGTGTGAATAGTTCTGTGTGTTGGCCCTGCGATGGTCTGGTGAGATGTTCAGGGTGGAGCCCGCCTTCACCCACTGTCGGCTGAGATAAGCTCCAGCCTCTCCGCGACCCTAATGGTAGGATTAAGCAGCTCGGCAAATGAGCGAGTGATGAGTAATTATATGTAAGTACGAGTATTTACTCAGCACATAATCCCCTATGATGGATCGGCTCCAGTTTCCTCGGCGACCCTGATGGATAAGTGATATAGGTAAGGGACAGACCGATGGACGTAATCAACAAGCAGACATATATTCACTCACTCATTTGCCGAACCTCTTCATTCTATTAGGGTTGGAGCTTGTCTGGAGACAACACACACGCAACCATTCACGCGCACAACTAGGGGCAGTTTGGAACTGCGTTGGATCCCCATGGATGACGAATGTGTTTCTGTGTGGAGTTTGCATGTTCTCCCTGTGCTCATGTGGGTTTCTTCTCATTTCTTTTGCTCCAATCTCACAAACACACACACACTCGGAGCAGACATTTTGGTGCCCGGAGTGCAATCGGGGATTAGGTTAGGTTGCTCAAGGGCATTTCAGCCATGAATGTGGAGGAAGGGAAGGTGGACCCCCCCACCCCCCACCCCCCCCCACCCCCCACATTTCTCCTGCTGGTTTGAGAATCGAACCAGCAACCTTTAGGTCCCAAACCTGCTTCTCTAACCATTAGCTGCCTCAGGCTGCCCTGGGTTAATTCACTATTCAAAATCGCCCCCAGGTGTGAATATGAGAGTGTGAATTGGTTCCGCTTAGCCAGGCAGATGTGGGAGCACAAGTTTAGGGAACAACCTGGTGACCTACCTTGTAAAAACCTCCACAAGATAAACGTATGATAACAGCCACCTTCGACTGAAGGGGTTGATTGAACAAATGATAACAAGAGTGTAATGAACGTACGTTCCCACATCCCTTTACTGCGATCTGTTCTGATCCGCTTTGTGGAGATTGAGAACTCGTGTGTGTGTGTGTGTGTGTGTGTGTGTGTACGCTGTTAATTTAGAACTGCCTCTTCACCGAACTACGGGATAAGTCCATTATTGATCACAGATGCTCACTTTCGCACAGTAGTGATAAAATCGGGACTGGGCTGACAGTATCGATTCTTAATTGGTAAATCCATCCTGGTGAAGAATGCAGATGGATACGTCACGTCCGTATCAGAACCCATCTTTTCTTTTCTTTTTCTCCTTTATGCCATTCCTCAATGTGCAGCACAGAGACAATGACTGACGTTTCTTTAGATATTGTGTCACTTTTTCTGATTTCATGTAACAATAGCATTGCTCACCACCCGGTCATATCCAGCTAAGAAACCTTTCACATGATGGCAGCCACAAGAATACCCTCACTTCCTTCTTACACAGGAAATCACAGCCGAAGAACACAGCGGCATTCTGAAATGTTGTGAAACTGTAGGAACCTTGATCTGTCACATATTGTGACTATAGGCATGATTAATTATCATCATGGAAAGCAGATTCAGATGATTTCTTTCAAACAGGGATGTGTGTGTGTGTGTGTCCCACAGACTACAGAGTGGCATGAACCTGCAGATCTGCTTTGTTAATGACAGTGGAAGTGACAAAGACAGCGATGCAGATGACAGCAAGACAGAGACCAGCCTGGATACTCCTCTGTCCCCTATGGTACACACACACACACACACACACACACACACACACTCAATGACTCAGAACCACTATGACCTATTTCACTAAGTTGCCCAATATAAAACTGACTCAACTCCACTTAATCCTGCTTTAATTCTCATAGTCAAAAGGTGTTCAGAAATGGCCCGAGTGAAAATGCCCCTGCTGTCATGTGGTTATAAAAGCAAAGCTTCCCAGCAGCCAATTTGGCTTTAATTTACCATAACGGTGCTAACCGTCTGTGGTAGGAAAGGAATTGTACTTCACCTAATCGTAGCTTTATTCACATTTCACCTTTTCAAAACTTTGCTGGATTTTCCCAACATCCTTTAAATTGATTTATTTTTTATTAACAAAATCATTTAAAACAAACTTTCAACTGATTTGTAACAAGAGCTTTAAACGATATTACACTCATTTTGTTGTTTGGGTGGATTTCTGAGACATTATAGCGTGTTACATAAAAAAAAAAAATTAATAAATAATAAATAAATAAAGTGGCACCAGTAGGGCTTCTAGCTCAAGAAGTTTTAACCAAACCCGAACAAGTGCGGAAAGATCCCCATCCTAAGTGACTGAGGTTAGAGACACTTTTAAAGGATCTTGACGTGTATCTGTTCTTAAGTTCCTCACTCACCCGCTCATGCACCGAACTGCTTAATCCTTCTTAGGGTCGCGGTGAAGCTGGAGCCTATCTCAGCCGAGGCGTGGTATACCCTGAACAGCTCGCCAGCCATTACACTGCCAACACACATACAATCATTCACACGCAGGGTCAGTTTGGAACGGTCAGTTAGCCTAATGGGCATGTCTTTGGACTGTGGGAGGAGACCGGAGTACCCGGAGGAAACCCACACAAGCAAGCGGAGAACATGCAAACTCCAAACAGGAACGCCCGAGTCGAGTTCAGAACCTGACCAGAGGAGCTTCTTGCTGTGAGGCGGATGTGCTAACCACTACGCCACCTTGCCACCTATTCATTCATTCATTTATTTTCTAAGCTGTTTATTCCTAATTAGGGTCGTGGGGCAAACACTGGTACACCCTGGACAGCTTGCCAGGCCATCGCAGGGCAACACTCACACAACCATTCACACTCACACCTAGGGGTGATTTGGAACCAGCCAATTAGTCTACTGTGCATGTTTTTGGACTGTGGGAGGAAACCGGAGTACCTGGAGGAAACCCATGCAAGCACAGGGAGAACATTCAAACTCCACACAGAAACGCCCGAGCCCGAGAATCGAACCCAGGCCTTCTCGCTGAGAGACGGACGTGCTAACCTCTTGAAACCACCTTTATATTCTTGTATTAATGTGCACACTTCAGGTTGGTTAAGCGGTGAATTGGGGCTGAGCGATGTGATTATTGTATATTAATATTCCTTTAAATTCACAAATGCTTCACAGTATCCTTTTCTGAGATATTGTGGATATCTTTTTGAGTTTTTTAGTCATTATAAACTGACTGATCTGGTCTATGTTAACATTATAGGGTTTTTTTTATTATTGTAGAATGTTTTTCTTTCTCAATATCAATGATACTAATATTAAGTACAAGTGATACCCGAGGAAAATCCACAGTTCTAAGCGGTAGCAAATTCTCAATGCTTAATACACTTGGTACTATTATAGAACATCATAAACATGATTTGTTATTGTAATGAGAGATAAACAGGTATACAAACCAGAAAATATAGTGTATCGCTTTTATATGGGCATGGAATCTGAAAATCTACCCCTGTTGTGTGCCGGCAGGAAATCGCGGCATTTGTACAAAAAAATTCCAGTTCTATATTATCATCAGACTGTTTTAACTATCGCCGTAACAGGTATGAAATCAGATCATCTACTCCTGTTATCACTCATCATGAAATTGTGGTATTCATAGGAGAAATGTATAAAGTAACCGTTGTATTGTTAGCAGGCTATTTCACAGAGCAACCCATAAACCAGAACACGATCGAAGATGATCCAGACGGATCGGTAACAGTAACAGTACCGTCGGACACGGCTAGGTCTGTTTATAATCTCTCAATGTTAACACCTTCTGTTCATTTATAGTCACTTGGAAACAGTGGTGACCGACATAACGTAGGGCTACGCTTACTGAGAGGAATACGTAAATGTCAGCCTCTTAACTGTGTAACACAACAATAAGACCGGAAGCTGTGACACACACACAGATTCTGCAGTTGAATTCGAATGCACTAGCCCTGTAATTGTATACATATAGGACATATAAGCATATACACTAAGGCCAGTGCACACAGTGCAGAGCAAAGTTTTTTTGCCGCGTGATACAGCTCACCGGGAGCTCTCGGCAAATCGGGGAAAAGTCAAGCGCTGTAAAAAAAAATGCCGGGACAAACTGACAGATCGTCGGGGCAGCCAATTAAAAAATTCAAATGAGTAAACAAATCACAAAATAAACATTATAGAGATGAACTACGTTAGGTTTTGGCCAAATATGACCCGGATTCATGATCTCTAAAGGCGTGAACATTTCGTTCACACTCATTATTTATATATATATATATATAAGGTTATTGTTGGCGGGTTGTGCTCAACCCAGTATATTTTTGTTTTTAATTTATATCCCTTGTTGTAAAAAATCTTTTCAGTAATAGTGATAAAATATTTTTGATATGAAGTGTCTCCTAGCCAGGTTTTAAGCCTTCATTTTTTACGTTATTCTTCGTGCTATTTTTAACTGTTCCTGTATTGCATATATCCAGTGTCTGACTTCTGCAAATAAACATCATGTCTTTTATGCTAAAAATGTTTTGGTTTTCCCCATGTAGATGGAGGATGAAGGGATTTTACATTGGTGCAATCTCATAGTAACAGACATTTGGAGTCCGTGTACACACACACACACACACACACACACACACACACACACACACACACATATATGTATATATATAAAATACTATAAAGAGGATATTTTTAGTACAGAATATGTGTTTCTTTGTGGGTTTAAGTGGAATGTTTACATCATTGTATGTGTTTTTTAGAAACTACTTCATGACCTCTGTGCCAATAATTCTGCAGTTGATTGTTTATATAAATATGAAGGTTTTACTTAAATCACACTCACGGGGGAAGGCAGGGTACACCCTGAATTGGTCGCCAGCCTAATGCAAGACTAGCACTGACACAACCAACCGTTCACACTCAGTCCTGTGGATAATTTAGAGTAGCCAGTTAACCTAATGTGCATGTTTTTAGGCTGTGGGTAGAAAACATAATTATTTATTTATTTATTATATATATTTTTATCAGTTTTGGACAGTTTCCTTTCTTTGTTGTCTTTAAAACCCTTCACCTTCTGTATGTTATGATTTTTTTTAATTTCACTGTTTTTTCCTTATTCCACACCCAGGCTTCTAAAAGCGTTTATTAAAACCTGAATAAATCCTCAAATAATAATTTCATTTTAATATTGTAAAGGTGAAGACAGCACTTGCTGAAAATTTATCTCAATTTAAACTCTATATTTAAATCTGCCTGTGTGCAAAATCTTACACCAATAGCAATAATAATAATGATCACTATAAGATAATAATTTAACTGAATCTCAGAATGATGTCATCAATACCATGTTACCATGGAGAAGTTTGGCTTTAAACATAATTTCTTTCAGTATTTTATGTGTTTGTACCTAAATATATTAATCCTGGTGTATACATAGTTTCCCACTGCACATGTAATGATTTAAATCTAAACCTTTTGACCCCTACAACAAAAATCCATCAATAAATGGCACAAGTGTATTAAAATCCATCCTGACACCATTCTGAGACTCCGTTCTTAAATAACTGGCTATAAAATTGTTAAACAGATGCTATCATCCTAATATTTTTTTCTACACAGAAAGAAATTAATCTAGAGATTAATGACTGAGAATAACTTTTAACAAGTAATCTCTTCATCTTTAATTTTACACAGATGACGTTATTTTAAAATATAATAAAATATAATAAAATAAAGTATAGCTGTCAAACAGTGTCACCTTCATTTCCACCCCAAAGATGTAATTATACGCCAAAATGTCTCTATATGAGATAGTTTGCTGTCTTATCTTGTTGGTTGCTATGGAAATTACAGTAACAATGGAGCACGTCAGATAGAGGCGATGGACTGTGTATTATTTTCATGTACAATTATTAAAGAAAAATCAAAGTAAGTACTGCTTGAGTCAGTAATTTTTTTTATTGTGAAATTTTATTGTTTTAACTTGAAAGAAGTTTGTCAGAATTTTAAACTTAAATACCTGTATTTTGCATGCGTCATATTCTAGATATCCAGTCAAAGCTAATATGCCAAGCTTCCTTGGTTTCTCACAAAATGGCTTTTCCAGCGCAGTCTTTACCCATTAAACAATTTAAAAAATGATACTTCATTGGGAAAAAAAAACAACAACACAGGAATGGAAATGACATATTTTGTTACGATGACTGAGGGGGAGGGGACTGGCAGCATAATGGTGCAGTGGTTAGCACTGTCACCTCATAACAAGAAGGTTCTGAGTTGGAAGGCCTTCCCCTCTGGCCTGCATGGGTTTTCTCTGGGGGCAGTGTGCAAATTCATTCATGTTAGGTAAATGGTCTACCCTAAATGACCCAGAGGTATGAATATGAGTGTGAATGGTTGTTGAGGGACTCTGTGTCCCTCTTTCTCGCTCATTTTTTTTTTTCCTTACTCTCTGTCATGATGTCACGATGACCTCAACACACTGTGACATCATCAACCACCTTTTGACCTACACACCTATACACACCTGGGGTACTCCCATCCTGGGACATGCCACCCATAGAGCTTTACACACTGCTGATGGATTTTGTCTGTGTTAATTAACCCTGCAATAGACTGGTGACCTTGTTCAGGGTGTAAAAATAGTGTCTCTTCTCCTTCTCTTCTCGTTTCCTGTCTCCTTTCATCAGTCCATCAGGTGGGCTTTAGAGGATCCTCATATTCCAGATCTCATGAATAATTCTGCACTGTACCGTGTCCCAATCCGAATGCAGTTGCGAATTAGAGGAACTTGTTGTCAGCTTCTATTGTCAGGACCAAGATCCTTGTCTAGTAACGGTTTGTATACAATACAAAGGAAATATATAGTACTGTACAGGGATTTCCTTTGAAATGACTGCGCTTGATTAATGCAAACTGCATCAAGATTTTATCTGGGTAGGGAATACATGCATAAAAATCATGATTTTTCAGCCATTTTGTAAATTACTCACAGTACAACAACTGGATTTGATGTCAAGTGTGATTGAAAGCATCAAGTCTAGTCCTATTACACGGTGCATGAAATGAGTGTAAACAGGTGTTAATACCTTCACCAGGAACCAGCAGTAAAACACTCACTCATTTGCCCAACCGCTTACTAGCCCATCTCAGCCGACACTGGGTGAAGGCGGGGTACACCCTGAACAGCCCGCAGACCATCACAGGGCCAACACATGCACAACTACTCACACTAACACCTAGAGGCAATTTGGAACGGGATCTTTGGACTGTGAGAGGAAACCGGAGTACCCAGAAGAAACCCACACAAGCACAGGGAGAACATTGAAAGTCTACACAGAAATAATTTTGTAAATCCCGAGATACTTAAACTCCTCCACTTGGGGCAGGACCTTATTCCAGACCCAGAGGGTACATTCCACCATTTTCCAGCTGAGGACCATGGCCTCGGACTTGGAGGTGCTGATTCTCGTTCCAGCCGCTTCACACTCAGCTGCGAATCGCTCCAGTGAGAGCTGGACGTCCTCGCTTGATGATGCCAAAAGGACGACGTGATCTGCAGAAAGCAGAGACGAGATCCTATGGGCACCAAACCAGAACCCCTCAACACCTTGGCTGCGCCTAGAAAGTCTATCCATAAAAATTATGAACAGATCCGGTGTCAAAGAACAGCCTTGGTGGAGTCCAACCCTCGCCAGAGACGAATCCGACCTGTTGTTACCAACGTGTAAATCTCTAATGGCTCGTAGCAACGGGTCCAATACACCATACTCCCAGAGCACACCCCACAAGATAGCCCGAGGGACACGGTCGAAAGCCTTCTCTAAGTTCACAAAGCACATGTGGACAGATTGGGCAAACTTACGAGTTTACCTCCCTGGTGTGGGATTTCGGGCATGTTCAACCTGGAAGAGACCCCGGGGTCGACCCAGAACACGCTTGAGGGACTACGTCTCTTGGCTGGTCTGGGAACGCCTTTGTTTTTCCCATGGAAGAGCTGGAGGAAGTGGCTGGGTAGAGGGACGTCCTGACCTCACTGCTTAGGCTGCTGTCCCTGTGACCGACCCCGGATTAAGCATTGGAAGATGATCATAATGATGATAGTTTTGTAAATCCTTATCACTGCTTGTTGGCATGCTTGTCTATTGCCTTTCTGTCATAGCCAGCATTAACAGTTTCAGTAGTTTGTCCTACATTGGCTCTTCTACACAGTTTTCTCCAGGATAAAGAAAGTATTCTGATGGTTCTGAGGGATCACAGTAGGCCTTCCTGCATCAGTGAGCCTTGGGCCCCCATGAAACTCCTGTCAGTTTACTGGTTGTCCTTCCTAGGACAACCTTTGGTAGGTACTTACCCCTGCATACCAGGAATACTATTTTGGAGATGACCAGACCCAGTCGTGTAGCCATTACAACGGGGCTCCTCTGGGATGGCCTGGCAAGCTGTCCAGGGTGTACTCTGCCCTCGCCCAGAGTCGGCTGAGATGGGCACCAGCCTCCCTATGACCCTAATTAGGATTAAGCGCTTCAGAAAATGAATGAATGAATGAATGTGGCTCTTGTTAAAGTCACTCACATCCTTACACTTGCTCATTTTTCCTGCTTCCAACACATCAACTTCAGACTGCCAATATAACGAGATAATAAATGTGATTTGCTTCACCTGTCAGGGGCCATCATGTCTTTAATGTCATGGTTGATTGGTGTATATAAATGAGTGGATACACAATGACTTTTATACCAAATTGATTTCTCCTGCACACATTTTATAGTAGATAACACCTAAAACCCCCCCCTCCTACAGTCAATGGATAAGTGTATAATAAACCTTCCTCTTTCTTTACAGTGTCCTCAGGCTGTCCATGTATAATTACCATCTATATACGCACCATTCATTCATCCATTAAATCTCTTTTCTTTTTTTCTCGCCATGTGTCCCACTTCTACATGTAGAGCAAACAGAGTTCATCGTACTCTGACCGGGACACCACGGAAGAAGACTCCGAGTCTCTGGAGGACATGGACTTCCTGAGCAGACAGAAGAAGCTCCAGGCCGAGGCCAAACTGGCACTGGCGATGGCCAAACCCATGGCCAAGATGCAGGTGGAGGTGGAGAAACAGAACCGCAAGAAGTCGCCAGTGGCAGATCTAGTGAGTGTGTCTAAAACATAATAATAATAATAATTATAATAATAATAATAATAATAATAATAATAATAATAATAATAATACAATTCGCACATCTGACTGGTCAGAAACTGTTGCTTTACAGCAGTAGCTTTACAGCAGTTCCAACCACATGGCAAACCACAGGTTTATATTAATGTGCTAGGTGTTAACAGTGACAGATTGCTGTGGTATAAGTGAAATAAAGCACATGCTGATGTTAATAGTAATTCAATTCAGGGTGATGATGATAATAATAATAATAATAATAATAATAATAATAATAATCATAATAATAATGACTAAATTTTCTGGCAATGTACATCAGCTAGTGAGTTGAAAAAAATGTCGCTTTCAGCGGGACTTGAATGCTGCTGATGAAGAAGAGAGATTTGTGGGAGGAATGTTCAGAGTGTGGAGTCAGAACCCTGATAAAGCATATTTCAATGACATTTACAAAGACTCTCATAGTCAGTTTGAGGTGAAGTCTTATGAACCTAACTTGCCAATAGTAGAAGCTGAAATGTTTTTCACGAACCCTCTGGGTCATGGGATTCCTGCGGGATTCCCGCGGGACAGGAGTTAATTTCACAATCCATCTTAATAACAGCAGGTCAGGTTTTATATACAGATATGCAGTTCTAACATAATTTAAAAAAATAAATAATAGAAAGCGTGGGAGCGGGATGGGGTGGGAGTCTTCCGCCCGGAGTAGAACTCTTATCAATGGCTGATGAGTTCCTTTGATTTTTGTAGGCTTTGTGAAGGTAAAGCTCTTTCTGTGGGTAGTGGTGGCTCAGGTGGTTAAAGGTCCAAAAGGACAGGTAAAGATCCAACAGTCAGGGGCTCAAGTCCCAGTACCACCAAGCTACCACTGTTGGGCTCTGGAGCGAGATCCTTAACCCTCAAGTGCTCATTTGTTTAAAAAAAAAAAAAAAAAGTAAGTCGTTCTGAATAAGGGCATCTTGATGTAAACAGTAGGGTGTTGTCACCCTGTAGTCCAGCGGTGGTTCTAAAGGTAGCGAGCTCCAAGGAGGAGCAAGGAAATGCAAATAAAACATCAAGCCTCCACAGAGGCCGTTTTGGAGTGTCAGGTACATTCCGGCCCCTATGGAGGCCATCTTTGGAGCTTCAGGTAAAATCCTCTCCGGTAGGCCATTGTGGTGTGCTCTGGGGATCTGGGAATGCAGTACAAGCCTCTGTACATGTCTCTGTTTGCATGAACTCATTATTACGCATTGTGAAATAACAGATTTGATCAGGATTAATTTCCCTGGTTTGGTTAAGCCGGTTAAAATTTGTCCTATTTCCCTTTTGTGTGTCATCTCAGTCCAAGTTTCTGTCTGGTTTGTCTTTCACTTTCATGTTTGTTTGTTTTTTTGTTTGTTTGTTTGTTTGTTTGGTTGGTTTTTTTTGCTGTTACGTTTGTGTATGTATCATCCATACGTGTCCCCTCACCTCCAACCACAGAGCTGCAGGGAGACGAGTGGTGAATTGAGTGAAACGACCTAAACTTTGTTGATCTCATCTTATCAGTTCTACTTTCTGACCTTTTCTGCTGTATCGCTTCCTCCATGTCATTACTCAGCGAAAGATCATTGTTATTTATTTGCTGGACACAAATACCTAGAGAGTTTTAAATGAACACTTCTGGGAGTTTCAGATGAAACTAAATTGGAGAATAGTAGTGCAGTAGAAATCGTGCGTGGAGGGGGGTGTTTAGATGACGTTATCGTGTTGGGAAAAATCTGATATTGTCTGTTTGACAAAAAAAATGTAAATGAGAATTATAAACAAATTCCTTTTGGTTTCATGATTGGTAACCAATTTTATAATATATTTTACTTTTATTTATTAAAATAAAAAGCTTGGGTGTTTTTTTTTTCTGTTTAAAATATATTTTAAAAAATTGTAATTTTAATAATTGACACCAATCATGATGGTGTAATGGTTAGCATGTCTACCTAACAGCAAGACGATCCTGGGCTCGAATCCCGGGCTTGGCGAGGGCGGTTTGGGTATGTGGTTGGCATGTTCTCCCGGTGCTTGTGTGGGTTTCCTCCGGGTACTCTGGTTTCCTCCCACACTCACATGCCCATGACATGCACATTCGGCCAACTGGCTGTTCTAAATTGCCCCTAGGTGTGAGTGTGAGTGGTTGTGTGTTTGTTGCCCTGCAATGGTCTGGCGAGCTGTTCAGGACGTACCCCGCCTTCGTCCAGTGTTGTCTTAGATGGGCTCCAGCCCCCCGTGATGTTGGTAGTAGGATTGGTAGGATGATGAAGTCAGCCATGTTTAAATTTTCAATGCAAAATACACAAATGATTTAAAACATAAGCGCTTTTTAAAGGATTAACTAAACATACCCATCTGCCTTGACTCTTTGGTTAAACCAACATGCACGTCCAGGCTGCGCATCACTATAACACATTAATAATTTATTATAAGGTAAGTTACAGTCCTAATGTTTATCTCAATTACTTGCAGTCCATACAGAAATAACACACATGCTTGAGACACTTAAGCTTGAGGTCAAATATTATAATAATAATATAATAACAATAATAATAATAATAATGAAAAATCATTTTTAAATCAAGTTTAATTTGTGCAACCACTTGTACATTTTTAAATGTAACCCGAGTGTAATTTAAATATGATTTTTCACATTCATAAAAAATTCAAATCACATAATAGTTTGGGTGGCACCGTGGTGTAGTGGTTAACATGTCCGCCTCACAGAACGAAGGTCCTGGGTTTAAGTCCTGGGCTCGGCAAGGGCGTCTCCGTATGTAGTTTGCATCATCTCCCCTGCTCATGTGGGTTTCCTCTAAGGTTCTCCGGTTTCCTCCACCAGTCCAAATACATGCACATTAGGCTATTTGGCTGTTCCAGGTCTGGTGTGAGTGTGAAAGGTTGTGTGCATGTTGCTCTGGGTACCCTGTCTTCCCATAGTGTCGGCTGAGATGGGCTCCAGCCTCCCTGTAACCCTCATAGGATCAAGCAGTTCGGCAAATGATGATGACATAATAGAGGTCTTTTAAAAAGGTATTGGGAATGTCTTTAATATGAAGTTACTTGACATGTATGAGTGTCTGAATTCGCTGTACATCAAAGCATTTGGTCAGTTAGTTGGAGACCTTGGTCGATTTGGTCTATCTATTAAGTGATGCATTTCCTCTTCTGTTCATAACATCACATCATGTAAATACTATGTTTAACTGCCCTGGTGACATCAGCATGACCTACCAACATGAAATAATGAGGAAAATCCACGTTCGAGTCACCTAACTCTGACCAGCAGATACTCTGCAGCTTTCCTTTTTCGTTTTCATCATTTCCGTGAGATAACCACAACTCCACTCTCCACCCTCCCAAACTGAAACAGACATACGTCTCACAATGTCAAGACCAATCAGGTAGCAGACCAAATGATGTCACTGCCAAAACAAAACAAGCCTGAGGAACCAGAAATAGCCCTTGCCTACATGAAACACACATTCTGAAACTATTCTTGTTTTTTTTTTTGTTGTTGTTGTTGTTGTTGTTGTTGTCTGTTTGTTTGTTTTTGTTTTTTGGAAACAGACACGAAAATGTAACCTTAGGTCGGAGAAATAGAGAGATGGGTCTGTATAGATGACAGGAGAGAACGAGAAACAGACAGGAAGCTGCATTCGTCTTCGCAGCAGCGTGGGAGGAGAACGAGAGAGAAGGCGTGTTTGGTAAACGGAAGGGGGATTTCTGTATCCCACTGCAGCATTCGGGGGGAGGGGGTATGAAGTTAAGACAGGAAGCAGTGCCTGTCACCTGTTAATGTAAGGAAATCCTGCTACTGTGGCACACATTCATAGTTTGGTGAGTGAGTGAGTGAGGGAGTGAATCTATCCATCCATCCATCCATCCTTATCTTTATCACTTATCCGTCAGAGTCTCTGAGGAAGCTGGAGCCAATCCCAGCTGATTTCAAATAAACATGTTGCCAATTTATCAGTTTGCGTGAGTTTCCTCAGGGTACTCGGGTTTCCTCACACATTCCATGCACATTGGGCAACCTGCCTGTTTTAAATTGATGTAAGTGTGAATGGTCGTGTGTGTGTTGCTCTACGATGGTCCGGTGGGCTGTTCAAAGTACAGCCCGCCTTCACCCAGTGTTGGCTGAGATAGGATCCAGCCTCCCCGTGGCCCTAGTAGTACGATTAAGTGTTTATATAAAATTATTTACATTAGGAATTAAGAACGCTGTGAATTACAGATCAGCTGTTAGCAGTCAGATCTGCTGTTACTGAACATTTACCAACATCTGACTAATCAGGATTGAAACTCCAACAGCACTGAAATATAAAAGGCTTTTTATTTCAAGTTCAGGTTTACGTGAGTCAAATTTTAGAGGGTTTCACTCTCGTTTGCGAAACTCTGAATCATGCATCATGACTGCTTTAGCTTTCTCGGCTTGGTGCCATCGGGTTATTCATGATTTTTTATTTATTATACTGCTAAGTGAAAATATATATCCAGACAGACAGACGGACAGACGGACAGACAGATAGATAGATAAATATAGGGATGGATAGATAAATACTGTGTTCAGGGGGGAAAAACAAGGTAGATTTTTTTTTTTGGTCACGATGTAAATATGAACACTTATGTCACAAACTTCCACAAACCCAGCTCTCCACAATAAGCCCCATCCCAGTGCCTCCTCATGTCAACAGTTTCTTTTTAGTGTTCTCTGCTAGTAAGCAGTGGGAGCATTAATCATGACTCAGTAAAGGTCAAATGAACAAAGTTTCGAGAGCAAAACTCCACTGATCACAGTGACCGTTGCTCTCATCCTCTGCTACCGTAGAACAGACTGATGAGATGGGAAACCACACACTCATCAGAAAAACAGTTTCTGATTGTTTTACCGTGCTACGATCCTGCTCCCCGGGTCTGTCGCAAAGATTCCGGAAATTCTCAACTGACTAATCGGTTGAGCGCGATTATTATGTGCCATCTGAGTAAATCGTTCCATCATGACCATGTGTTTCTTTAGAAATAAGGCAGCCTGTTAACACGACATTTGTTCTTGGGTAGTTTCTTAATATCTCCACAACATGTTGTAGGGTAGGGGTTAGCACGTCCGCCTCACAACAAGAAGGTCCCACTCCCGGCCTCGGCGAGGGCGTTTCTTTGTGGAGTTTGCATGTTCGCTCCGTGTTTGCGTGGGTTTCCTTCAGGTTCTCAGGTTTTCTCCTACAGTCCAAAGACATGCACGTTAGGCTAAATGGCTGTTCCAGATTGCCCCTAGGTGTGAGAGTAAGTGCGAATAGTTGTGCTTGTGTGCGAAGGTCTCGCGAGTTGTTCAGGCCGTACCCAGCCTTCGCGCAGTGTCGGCTGAGATAGGCTCCAGCCTCCCTGCGATCCTGGTAGTAGGATTAAGTGGTTCGGCAAATGAGCGAGTGAGTGTTTGGTGTACAGGATTTCATACACAAGATTTCTTCCTCATGTTAATGTTTACAAATTTGTCTATATTGTGTCATAGTCTGGTGTCATTTTAACTTGCTCCCACACACACACACACACACACACACACACACACACTATGATATATACTTCCCATTAAAAGCAGGTCTCTTGGACTCGTGTTTTATATAATAGCCAGCAATAAAAATCTTTATGTTCTCTAATGTCCCATTCACGTGTTGTATATTAGTATTTCCTGCTGTATGCAGATGTGCATTATACCTTCATCACTGAATGTGTGTGTGTGTGTGTGTGTAGCTTCCCCACATGCCCCACATCAACAAGTGTCTGATGAAGAGAAGCCTAAAGCCCACAGACCTGCGAGACATGACTCTGGGCCAGCTACAGGTCATCGTCAATGACCTCCACTCACAGATCGAGAGTAAGTGCACCCTTTTATTAACAGACGGAATATTTGTGGAATTTTGAATGTACAAGTTTAAAATTTATTGTAGATCTACAATATCGCTGTAATCACTGTAGTGCCCGTCCACTTCGAGCTCATTTCGCTGATGTTCATTGACTTTGCATGGTCGCTGGTCGCTTCCTGTGTGATTCAGCTTTAAAACCTTTTAATCCACCACTTATACTTTTATACATTTGAATTCAATTTGATTTTATTTGGTTAATAGTTTTTATAATTGAAATTGACAAAAAAAAAAAAAAAAGCTTTACATAGTAAACAGAATTTCAATAAATTCCAATACGGACTTAGTACATGATGCTACACAGTCATTCATTATGAAAGCTTCAGGCTTGCATTGTTAACTAATAACAGGAGTGAAACACAGATTAATATTGAGATCACACTTGTAACCTCAATGACCAGGTTTCATTGATCACCACACACACACACACACACACAAATTGATAAGTTACTTTAAAAAAAAAATTACCTTCAGTATAATCTGGGAAATTTGACAGGTCACATGATTTTTTATTTTTTTTTAATTCCACTGAAAGTAACAAATGCATGCACAAAGACTTAAGAATGATGACAGAGGTTTCTAGTTTAATAACTGTAATGGCCCTGGAACGGTCTGATTTAAAATAGAGAATACAGTTGTGCGCAGTGTGTCATCATCATCCGGGGGTGGGGAGGGGTTGCCTAATTTTTTTTTTCTATTTTTTTTTCTCTCATTTGGAATTTCCTTGTTATATGATGTCAATCGAAAAACACTAACACTCATGTCATCTTTCACTTTTGTATGATAATTTAAAGTATGTTGAAGAAATGAATCGTTATTATTCATTCGGCGGCACGGTGGCGCAGTGGTTGGCACGTCCGTCTCACAGCAAGAAGGCCTGGGTTCGATTCCCAGCTTGGGCGTTTCTGTGTGGAGTTTGCATGTTCTCCCCATGCTCGCGTGGGTTTCCTCGAGGTACTCCGGTTTCCTTCCACAGTCCAAAAATATGCACCGTAGGCTAATTGGCTGTTTCAAATCACCCCTAGGTGTGAGTGTGAATGGTTGAGTGAGTGTTGGCCCTGCGATGGCCTGGTAAGCTGTCCAGGGTGTACCCCGCCCTCGCCCAGAGTCGGCTGAGATGGGCGCCAGCCCCCCTGAGACCCAAATAAGGATTGAGCGGCTTAGAAAATTAATGAATGTATGAATATTCATTCATTCATTCATTTTCTGAACCACTTAATCCTAAGGGTACAATCTGGATGGCTTGCCAGGCCATCGCAGTTATTGTTAATAGTATTTAACATTCAAATTTAAATTGCTGCTTGTTTGTAGTAGTTTTATTATTACTACTTCTACTACTACTATTAATAATAATAATAATAATGACAATATTATTAATAACAATAATAATATTAATAATAGTATTAATAGTAATAACGTTATACGGTATATTATACTTAATATAGTTCACACTCACTCACTCATCTGATGAAGTGCTTAATCCTATTAGGGTCACGGGGACACTGGAGCCTATCTCAGCCGACACTGAGCAAAGGCGGGATACACCCTGAACAGCTTACCAGACCATCCCAGGGCAACACACATACAAACATTCACACTCACACCTAAGGGTGATTTGAAACAGCCAATTGGCCTAAAGTGCATGTATTTGAACTGTGGGAGGAAACCGGAGTACCCTGAGGGAATCCACGCAAGCACACACAGAAACGCCTGAGCGGAGCCCAGAACGTTCTTGCTGTGAGGCGGACGTTCCAACACTACACCACCGTGCTGCCCCTATAGTTCACAGAGAAAGTATAAAGTGCTGTAGGGATGAGAGAGGAATCCTAACTGATCAAAACACAAAAGGAATAAATATGTTGAGGTAGTTGTTTGTGTGTCCCGGTGCAGGTCTGAACGAAGAGCTTGTGCAGCTGCTGCTGATTCGAGATGAGCTTCACATGGAGCAGGACGCAATGCTAGTGGACATCGAAGACCTAACCAGGTGAGGCTTTTTGTATTCACGCTGGAGCTTTAGCTATTTTATTTACAACATCCATCCATTATCTGTACCAGTTATCCATCAGGGTCACAAGGGGAGCTGGAGACAATCCCAGCTAACTGTGCACAAGAGGCAGGGTACACCCTGGGCAGTTTAGGGTACCCACGCAAGCGAAGGGAGAACATACAATCTCTACACAGTAAGGCCGTTGCCTGAGATTCAAACCCCAAACCTTCTCGCTGTGAGGTAACAGTGCTAACCTCTTACAACACTCACTAATTTGGCAAATCGCTTAACTCTACTATGGTCGTGGGGAGGCTGAAGCCTATCTCAGCCAACAACGGACGAAGGCAAAGTACATCCTGAACCGGTCCCCAGACCTTTGCAGGGCCAACACTCACACATCCATGCACACTCACACCAAAGGGGTAATTTGGAACAGCCAATTATCCTAACGTGCTTGTGTCTCGTCTGTGGGAGGAAACCGGAGTTCCTAAAACCTTCTCACTGTAAGGCAACAGTGTGAACCATGAGCCACCATGCTGCCCCATGTACAACATTTATGCTGTAGTTCCCTTCTCGGGGATATGTTGACATGTTTAGAATGACCGTGGCTTTGTGCCAGTTGTCTATTCACAGTCTGAAGCGCAAAGTCAAAAGTGGTCATGTGACATGCCAGTAAGACGCTAAACATCCGATTCGAAGTGTCATATTCGAAGCCATGGACTAATCACTGATGGGGCTCCTAAATGGCGCATTGACAAGGTGTGTGACTAACAACCTGTAGATCGCAGATCCACATTCAGGTTGATGCCCCAGCCATCTGCGACCGCGAGTCCGTGCAAGCTATGTAGCCGAGCTTTCACGACCCTCACCTCACTGTCACTCACAGCGATCACCAGCCAATCTGGGAGGAGTCTGTGAGCCCATTCGTACATAGGGGCGGATATCGCTCTTCCTCCGAGTGCGTTAGGCCGTCCTGCGCAGCAGTTTATAAGGATGCTGGTGCAGCATCGCATGTCACAGAGGGCACACGTGCATGTTTTTGCACCCCTCCCTCGTTGGTGGTTGTCTCCATTCAGACGGAAAGGAAATGAATTTTAGCTGATAGAAGTGAAACCCAGTGTGGTCCAACGCCCGTGTCTTTGATGTGAACATTAACTGAAGCTCTTGGCGTATATATGTCTGAATGAGTGGATGCTGTCATCTGCTGCGACGTGATTGGCTGGGTGGACACCTGCTTTATGAGCAGGTGTACAGGTGTTCCTAATAAAGTGCCCTTTGGAAACCATGAATTTACAAAAATACATCTGAGGAAAGGGTTTGTACTGATATAAAATGTGTGTGTGTGTGTGTGTGCGTGTGTGTGTGTGTGTGTGTCCTCAGGCATGCTGAGAGCCAGCAAAAGCACATGGCCGAGAAGACACTTTCCAAATAAGCCCTGCTGTTATCACCCAAAACCTTCCACCATCATGGCTTCGATAAAAAAGAAGAGCCACCTTTCTTTTGCTTCTGTGGATGTACAAATACAAATGACGGAGCACTTCCTGACCGCAGGAAAAAAAAAATTAAATAATCTCAAGTGTGTTTCAGATACTGTTCCTGGCTTTCTGTGCAGTGATTGGCCTTGCTTCTTAATAGTCCTTAATTTTAACTTTTTACATTTGCCAGCAAATTATATCTGTCAAAAAAAAAAAAACGAGTCTAAAAGTAAGATATAGTAAGAAAATTAGTAGGAAGTCAGACATAAAGATCTAAAAAGACCTCACTGTATAAAGAAAACAAGACGAAGAAAAAAACGACCTGCTGACGATTTTAAGTTGGACAGTATTTTATTCCGCACAAACGTTAGTTTTGAACTGAAACTTTTGATTTGAAGGTGCTAAACATCTAAAAGGAAACATGCCTGCCTTGTAGTCGAGTCGTAGCTTTTGGTAACATGTTCACACTGATCGGTATTCAACATTTTGTGAATGTTGATCCTCGGACACGAGTCATTTTAAATAAGTGTGTTAATATCATTTTCATCCTATTGTATTCAGATTCTTTATTTGAGGGAAGATATGTTTATGTACAAATATGTAAAATAAAATAAAAATAAAAACTTTGTTTCATATACTGTGGCCTGATGTCTTTTGCTGCTATCCGGGCTGCACCTACAGTGGGAGGAATCACATAACCAGTCGGAACTTGCACCCAGGTAAGCGGCTCTTAGAATAACATCATCTTTCATTTCCCACGTCCTACTTGGGGGCCGCTTATGTCCTAACGTCGCGCACTGTTAGCTGCTAGCGTGCACGGGGGGCGGGGGGGGGTTGGGGTTTCTAAACTAGTTTT
>JAQMYF010000008.1:26241442-26261296 GCA_030014195.1 Neosilurus mollespiculum
GAACAAGAAGGAGGAGGAGGAGAATGATGAGGAAGATAAGAACGAGGAGGAGGAGGAGGAGGAGGAGGAGGAAGATAAGAACGAGAAGGAGGAGGAGGAGGAGGAGAATGATGAGGAAGATAAGAACGAGGAGGAGGAGGAGGAGGAGGAGGAGAATGATGAGCAGGAATAATTGTACAGGTATTATTTATATGATGCGTTTCTCATATAGACAGAAATACAACAGGACTCAAAAATATTGTAATCTAAAATATTTTCACTTTAGAAGATTCACTCGAATTAATTACATTATCAAACTGGAAATTCCACAATCCCATTCGTGTTGTCTGGCTCTATCTTCGGCTAAACGCCTGTCACCATTGGGTGGAGTAATTCCCCTCTTCTTGACTCTTGGTATCTCTTACTCGATGAATCACAGTGAGATTTCACCGTGTGAAAATCTTAGCAGCCGAGTACGCCACTTGGATCTCTTCAGCACATTTATAAAGTGTTTGAATTTTGAAATAAAATTAATGCAGCGTGTGGTTAGAGAAATGAGTCACGCATGGTTTGAGGAAGTCCACGAACCAATCTGAAACTGAAACTGACATTTGAATTGTCATTACTCCCTGATTGAATGTCAACATTTACGAGCAGTTAAGGAATAAGAGATGAGCTCCGGGTCTTCACAGTGGTGAAAGTGATAGTAGCACGAACATCCTGAAATGAGTGAGTCTCCCTCAAGCCTAGCAGGGAAGTGTCCAGCCTTCCCATAAATATTTAATAAAATTACCATATTTCACCCCATTATGTGAAAGGGGATTAATATGAGATGCCTCACATTTCAGAGCTCTAACACGGTTGCTCTGGGGCGTCCGTGCTCGCCGGGCTTCCTGCTTTGAGCTGACTGAACTATCTACACTTGGGCAATTAGAGAAAATCTGCATTCGTTATCTGAAACTCTATTCAAATTCCCAGTCATGTGAAGTCTCGCAGCCTGGAATTCTTCTGCGCTGAAATGATTTGATTGCTTTGTTTCCCTGTCCATTCTGTTGCACAACTTCCAAAAAGTAATGTCACTTTCACTATTACTCAACAGACTTATGCAGCCCCCACCTGGATAAAATCAGTTGTGTGTGTGTGTGTGTGTGTGTGTGTGTGTGTGTGTGTGTGAGAGAGAGAGAGAGAGAGAGAGAGAGAGTGTGATCTAAGAGTTCTTAAAAGTTCCCTGTGTTACACAACCTGTTTGAAAGTACAGTGGGGAAAAAGCACACAAAGAACAACAGATGATTTCAGGTGCCAAGCTTTAACCGTGAGTGTACTTGCCTTAAATGATGAGCAATTGGTCGAGGATGTTCTTCTTGTGCTGAGTGTCCGCGGTTACGGTAGAAGCCAGAGTCAATCCCGCGAGGCTTTTGGGCGAGAGGCAGTACACCCTGGGCAGGTCACCAATCTATTGCAGGGATAACAGAACCAAACAATCATTTACATTTACAGTACATTCCCACCTATGAGTAATATAATAAGAGGAATAGATCTAATCTGCATGATTTTGAACTGTAAGAGGAAACCAGAGGACGCAGAGGAATCCCATGCTAGTATGGGAAGGATATGCGAGCCCCACACAAGAAGGCCCTATTCAGCCGTAAGACTCAGCCAAGAGCTAGGAACAATGCTAACTAGCACACAGTGCATTGGATCATGATCACATATATGCAGGATTTTGTATCAAGGCTCAGAGGGTAAGACCTTGTTTTAAAAACTTAACTACACTGCTGTGAACAAAATCACCTATTTTTACAGGTGATGAGATGTGATTTTTAAAAAATAAAAAATAGACCACAGGAGTCCAGACGCTCCCGTTGAAAGAACCATTTCATCATACAACAGTACAGAACAAGCATACCAAGTCTGAAAGCCCCAGCTTCAGCGTGCGACAAGTAAACGACCAGAAACCTAATATACAGTTTTGCCGCTGTGACCTTGAAGAGAGGGTCAAGGTTACTGACACTCAAACTCATCCTAGCACTCATAGCAGTGATCCAGCGTACCAAGCTTGAAAGCCCCAGCTACAGAGTGCGGCAAGTAAATGTCTGGAAACTAAAGTGTGACGGACGGACGGATGGACGGAACCCATTCCTATAGCTTCCTATAGTTCACTTTGTAATAATAATAAATACCACAGCATTACTGAATTCCTGATTCCTTTTTTTTAACAATTTGTTTTAGTAAATAAATAAATCAATTATAATTATTAATTTTCTTATTTAATTTTACGAGACTGGTAGGAAAGGAGAGTCGAGATGGCTATAGTGGAAATGAGATCAGAAACTAACTAGTCTTGTAAACTAAGTGTGCCCATAAATAGCAAAAAAGTGTGACATATCTTTCATTAATAAACTGTCAACTCTTACTGTTGCCAAACTGCTGCGGCAAACGGTGAATACCAAATTCTGGGATGCATTTAGTATAAAAATATATATATATATAAATAAAAATCTTTGGGCTGGTAACAGGATCTGCTTCACACTCAACCTGACATGTTGGATGTTGATATAATCTTTACATGAAGGAATTTATTATACCATGTTTTCTGTATGAGTAATATGTCTTCCATAAAAATAGTCTTCCACTCTAGTGATTAAAGGGTAAAATTTAAACTTGATTTATTGTTCCTTCTTTCTAGGGTATTTTAATCCTAACAACAGTACAATTGCTTAACTTAACCCCCCCCCCCTTCCTTTTTCAATAAGCTGTTAAACCCTTTTTCGTAACACTATAATATTACATTCATCTAATATAACATGCATCATCTCTAGACAGGATAGGGGTTGCATATATCTTTATGATTTTATTATTATCTCTTTGGGGTCCGTTTTTTTTTGTTTTTTGACAGAAAAAGTGATGAACGTTATGTTGGAGTTTTTTTTTACTCTGCTCTTAAGATAAAGAATAAATGGAATACTTTTGGACAATCAGGTGAAACAGGTAGTTTTTATAATGGACTTTTAAACAACAGTATAAAATTTCAAGAATTCAGCTGCAAATCTGAGACATAAAAGATTCTCAAAAAAAATCTGAAAATAAAGATATATATACATAGTAATCAGAATACTTTGTTGATTACTTTATTGAGGAAATTGTGTAAATGTACTACATAATAAAGGAAAAAAAGAACTTTGCAAATAAATTACTTTATCAGTTACTACATTTGAGCAGGTCCAATGGAACACATTAGCATGGTATATAAATCCACTATAAGGAGAAACGTGTAGTACAAAAAAATCTGATTAAGTAAACAATGTTTTAATGTCCTGCATAAACCACTTCACAGTTAAAATCAATCAAATCAAATCATTAAAAAAAAAGAAAGAAAAAAAGACAGCAATGTTCCAAGAAGTAGAAATTAATCTATAAAACTATTCTTTCTGTTGTGATAATTGATACAAACAGATGTTACTGTTTTATGCTTTAGATAAACGGATTCTATTTCAATCGGGACGAAATAAAGAGAAAGTATTATTTAAAAATAACTATCTAAAATTAAAACAAGATTACAGTGAGGGGAAAATTCAGCGTTCAAATAGTATTTACATAACTCAGTTTTTATTTATGTCTCCTTGACATGAACATGAAATGAAACTACATTTCTAGCCACCGTGGTTACATTCATAACTTTAATAAGAAATAAAAATACACATGGCAAGTTTATAGCAAAAAATATGCTGAGATATTTTGAACACACTATTTTTACAAAGCTTAGTGCGTTTATTTATGTTACAGGTCAACTTTGGGTAGCAGTAGTTCACTGTAATTTTACATAATTTCTGCTGGTAAAATAATACTTATTGTTATCATTACTTTTATCATCATTACTACTAATAATAATATTATTATTATCATAATTATCATCATTACTATTATTAATATTACTATTATGATTATCATTACTATTATTATTATCATCATTACTATTATCATTATTATTATTATCATCATTATTATCATCATTACTATTATCATTATTATTATTATTATTATTATTATTATATAATAATAATAATAATAATAATAAAATAATTTCTTACCAAACATTACTTTCATGAAGTTAGCATAAACATGACCTTTGTATTTATTAAAACGACTTATTTATTTAAATGATGTTATTTTATAATGTCAAATTTTTGGAAATCAAAATGTATAATTAGCACAAACCGATCATTAGATTATATAATGAATTATTTAATTCATAATTACAGTTTGCTGATTTCTACAAGTCGGGCTGAGAACCTGTAGCGCCTTTTTTTTTTTTAAGAATTCGGATTAGTAATTCAGTGTTATTTTCCATGTTGCACTGAATAAACTATTACACGTAAAATACAAGTGACATCATTTCACGTGCATGACAGAAGAAGTATTCACCATCTCCAGGAACATCCTTTAAACTGGTAGTTGGTGTTTCTGTGACTGGGTCGCTCGGTTGATGTAAAACGCATGTATGTTCAGTGGCATGTTAGAAAAAGACGGTGAGTCCGGTAGGACCTGAGCAGGTTCACACACGCGGTTTCATGCTATAGGTGAGACGAAACTTGGATTTCCAGTTTCACTGACGGTGCGGGTGCGTGTGCGCGTGCGCGTGCAGCAGCCGTGTGCGTGGCGGCTTCAGTCCCTGACCGCCGCTGTATGCATGTGAAGGAAGGGAAAGGGGGAAATCCCGGCGGCCCCCAAGGCGGAGAAGGCTATAAAACACCACGGACACTTCACTTCATCAATCCGCTGCGAAGTGACACAGCTGCACACTGTACTGCTTCAACTTTCCATCCTCCTCCTGACTGTGAACATCATGTACGGTGAGTAACACTCCTGTTACACGCAGCATCCAGCAGCTTCTTCACGCACTGATTCCACTAGGCCTGTTTTCTCCTTTTAGACATCAGTCTCACGAGTATAGCATTATTATCATCATCATTAATAATCATCATCAGAAATCATACTTATATTGCAGGCTGTTATGTTTCCCAGGATTACACAAGGTTTTTAAAATTGTCAGATAACACATTTCTTTCTCCTTGTTTACATTCGCACGTGCACGCGCACCTGCAATCAGCTGAATTATAATTTTTTTTTGCACGCTTGGGGGATTTTTCCTTCCATTTATTTATTTATTTATTTATCCTAATTCGCAAATTCGTAAATAACCTCTAATTCGGGACACGATACACACGCGGGTCATAAAGCAAAACGTATTTTTCACTTGTATTAGTTCTAAAACCATCCTTTATTTCTGAATAAAGGAAAAAGAAAACGATGATGAAGATAAAGAAGAATTAAAGAAAGAAGAAGAAGATAAAGAAGAATTAAAGGAAGAAGAAAATGATGAGGGGGGAAAAAAAGAAGAAAAAAAAGAAAGAAAATCAATGTACATTTTCAGGATGGTACAAAAGCAAAAACGCTTACAAATGCTTTAAAAAAAAAACAATCCTGTAAATTTTACTTAAATGTAGCCCTGCAATAAACGTGTATTTCTAGAGTGTAAAACTAGGAATAATGAAAGGGTACATTCATCACCATGCCTGGCTTGTTTACAGTCGCACATGCACGCGCATCTCTCATCAGGAGAACCCCTGAGGACTTTTTTGTGTCTGTTTCCAAATCCTTTGCCTGTCCTCCTCCTCCTCTCTCTCTCTCTCTCTCATAATGTATCTGTATTTGTTGTGTCCAGGCCCTGCTGTGTTCGTGCTGGTTCTTGCGCTCGTGAGCGGCTCCGCTGTAGCGACCCCAGTGCGCTCCATCAGAAGCGACCAGAGCGACCAGGCGAGCTGCACCGCGCGCGCCAGAGACCTGCTGCACACCCTGAAGCGCGCGCTCGATAAAGTGAGTAACAAAAGAAAAGGATAGTGAACCAACAAGGGCTTAAACAATTAACCTAACACTTTGCCAGACTTCCTTAGCCGCCGAATAATTGTATAAACCCTCAGGGACAACCTACTGTTTATTAATTATCCTAAACAAATGATTCTTCCTGTGTTTAAGTGGGAATTTAATATATATATATATAAATAAATTACTGGAGTTGGATGTATGATATGAAAATAAGTAAGGATTCATGTGAAAGCGTCTTTTAAAAAAAACAGCTTTTCTTCTGTTACAATAAAACAATCTCCCACTACTAACCATGAATTTTTTTTTTTTTTATTAAAGGATGAATAAATTAGGTGACATTATTACCGACATTATCAGCAATTAAAACAGTCGTTTACTCAACAGCTTGTCTTTATTCTTCTCAAAAATTTAATAAGAAAAATGCAGCTTCTGAGAAAGCAAAACAAAAAAAAGGAAAAAAAACCCGCAAAGTCCAAAACTAAAAATGCGTCACAAAAACCCCTTCCACAAAAAAAAAAAAAAAATTAAAAAATTAAACATCAGAAAATGCAGTCGAAGAATGCTAGCCCAATTAGCCTTATTCAAAATGAAAGTCTGTTTACCTCAGCGCTGGGTTACAAATTCTTTTGGGGGAAAAGAGTTGAGGTCAAAAACGAACTTTCCCAATAAAGAGTTTATCGAAATTTTTTGCCTTCTATAAATTAACACAGGGTTTATTTGTTGCTTCCAAAGAAGAAACGCTACCTCTACCCAGGATTTTTTATTTATTGCAGCCTTGAGTCCACGCTCGTGCTGTGGTGTGTCCCAAATTGCTCATTGGTACCCTAAATAGTGTCTCACTTTATTTAAAAAAAAAAAAAAAAGCACGTGACACCGGTTGATCCTCACATAGAGGAGAATTGTCCTGGATTGGTTTGGAACATTTCACGTGTGCGTCCCTCACGCGCTTTATGTTAATCAGCCAATCACAGCAAGCCCTTCAGCTTATTCCCACCCCGCCCTGGTATTTAATTCACAGCGTGTTTATCTGAGTCACGTGACCGGCGTCTGCATCTCACGTGACTCGTGTCAAAGCAGTGATTTTAAAGGCAGGTGAAAACAAACAGATGTTTATTATACTTTTATTTATTCCTGAATAATGAAGGAGTGAGGAAAGCCATGTTGGACTCCGTCACTCATTCCCCTGCCTAATAATTAAACCGCCTAATTCTATTTGGGTCACAGGGAGGCCAGAGCCTATCTCAGCCATCTTTGGGTGACACCCTAAACAGCTGGCCAGAAAAAAAAAAAACACGCACACACCAACCATTCACACTCACACTCACACCTAAGGGCAATTTGGAACAACCCGTTAGCCTAACGTACGTGTCTTTGGGCTGTGGGAGGAAGGCGGATTACCTGTAAAAAGCCCACCCAGAAATGCCTTCGCCGAGCCCGGGACTTGAACCCAGGACCTTCTCGTATTGAAGTGGTCATGCTAGCCACTACACCACCATGCCACCCCAAACGTGTATTTTAGATAAGAATAATTTTTACATCAGTGTTTATTTATTTAAAAAAAAAAAAAAAAAAAAAAAGGATTACCAACATACACCACAAAACACCCTACACGTAATGTCAAAATATATGGTGGGATATGATAAAAGAAGGGTTTTGGGTTCGAGTCCCGGGCTCAGCGAGGGCGTTTCTTTCTGTTGAGGTCGCATGTTCTTCCTGTGTTTGCATGGCTTTCCTCCGGGTACTCCGGTTTCCTCCCACAGTCCAGAGACATGCACATTAGGCTAATAGGCTGTTCCAAATTGCTCCAGGTGTGAATATTAGTGTGAATGAGTGTGTGTGTGTGTGTGTGTGTGTGTGTGTGTGTGTGTTTTGGCCCTGTAATGGACTGGCAATTGTTCAGGGTGTACCCCACCTTCGCCTTAGACGGACTCCAGCCTCCCTGAGACCTGAGTAGGATTAAACAGTTCAGTAAATGTACAGATGGGTGATGAAAGTCAGTGATGATTAAGAAAAAACTTAATTGTACTGTTCGAAACGTAAGGGAAAAGGATCAGGTGTTGGTATTAGCGCCAAAGCAAAAGGAAAAGCTTGCCATGCCATGCCATGCGCAGAGGGAACCTGACAGACTAAAGGACTAAAGATCTGTGACTTTTTTTGGTTTGAAACAGTTGCATGCTGGTTGTTAATGTAAATCTATTTACTCTGACTCAGCCCGAAAAGATGGGATCCAATACACTGTTCCATGGATTCAACTGCACAGACCTGGGAGCTGTCGTGAACCCAAACACACAGACGACAAGCGTGTGTCAGCCCATTCAGGTAGGAACGCTTCCATCACACATCATCATCATTATCATCACCATCATCATCACCATCATTGTCATCATCATCCTTTTCTTCTTCTTCTTCCTTAAATTCTTCTTTAACTTCATCATCGTCATCTTCATCATCATCATCATTTTCTTCTTCCTTTAATTCTTCTTTATCTTCACCATCGTCCTTTTATTCTTCTTCCTTCAATTCGTCTTCTTTATCTTCATCATGATCATCATAATCATCATCATTTTTCCCTTAATTCTTCTTTATCTTCATCATCATCATCATCATCATCTTCTTCTTCTCTTAATTCTTCTTTATCTTCATCATCATCATCATCATTTTCTTCTTCCCTTAATTCTTCTTTATCTTCATCATAATCATTTACTTCTTCCTTTAATTCTTCTTTATCATCACCACCATCCTTTTCTTCCTTTATTTTTTTTCTTCATCTTCATTATCATCATCATCATCATCATCATTATCATTTTCTTCTTCATTCAGTTCTTCTTCTTTAATTTCATTATCATCATCTTTTTCATCATCATCGCCATCATCATCACCACCACCAACCTTTTCTTCTTCTTCAATCACCAAGCATTTTTATGCACATTTTGCTTCTTTAATATATTTATTTCACTTTGATTAATCCCACTGCGCACTCTTGTGTATCGTCTTACAGGACATGAAATGCTCCAATCAAAACACATTCAACAAGGTATGAGTTAAACCAAGAGCATGCATGATACTAATAATATTCCTCTCTGTAGGAGCTCGGAGTAAATTCACTCCAATGCAAATTGCTGATTTATTTTTGTAAATTTCTAGAAATTTGTCCATACCGAATGCCTCTTCATCTGAAAATCATTTCCAACAAATAAATGGATGTAAATGTGAGTATGGAGGCAGTTTACAGAAGATTTAACTTTACCCTCTTGTCTCTGTTCAGACTGAATGCTTGCAGAATATTTCTAATGATCTGCACTATCATCAGTCGATGCTCACTAAATATCTGCAAACTCTGGATTCAAAGTCAAACTCGGAATCTATCATGGAGCTCAATTCCATTGCAGCGTCGATAGATCAACTTAAGGCGGTAAGATGAAGTGTGCAGCTCACTGCTTACACAATAAAATCAGACCTTTAACCAATCAGGATCTATATGCATATCACATGATGAAGGGAAAGAATTACATCAGTTTCACTCACTCACTCACTCACTCATTGGCTGAACCACTGAATCCTGCTGGAGCTTATCTCAGGCGACACTGAGCGTAGGCGGGGTACACCGTGAACAGTTCGCCAGACCATCGCAGGGAAAAACACACACAACCATTCACGCTCACATCCACACCTAGGAATAATTCGGAACAGCCAGTTATAATAATGTGCTTGTCTTTGGATGGTGGGAGGAAACCAGAGTACCCAGAGGAAACCCTATGCAAGCACGAATAGAACTCTACATAGAAACGTCCTCACCAAGCCCGGGAATCGAACCCAGGATCTTCTTCTTGCAGTTTTATCAGGTTGCAGATTGCAGTTCCACTTACATAGACTAGATGGTGCTAAAATTTCAAACCGCTTCTTTAATTATTTCATTATGTAATCTTATAAATTAGAATTTTGGATTTAATTTAGCAAATATTTATGAGCCTTTGGTTTGACCTGCATGGGTTAATGTGTTCCAACTTGAAACGATACTTTAAACCCAAACTGATGCAGTGAGTAGCTTCTAATTTGTTAAAAACAATAGGAGATATATAAGGCTTGGGAGGCACACTGGCATCGTGGTTAGGACGTCCGCCTCACAACAAGAAGGTCCTGGGTTTGAGTCCTGGGCTCAGTGAGGGTGTTTCTGTGTGGAGTTTGCATGTTCTTCCAGCACTTCTGTGGGTTTCCTCCTGGTACTCTGGTTTCTTCTCACAGTCCAAAACATGCATGTTAGGCTAAGTGGCTGCTCCATATTATCCCTAGATGTAAGTGTGAGTGTGAACGGTTGTGTGTGTTCTCTGTGATGGACTGACGGGCTGCCCTGGGTGTACCCCACCTTCACCCAGAGGTGGCTGAGATAGACTCCAGCCTCCCCGCGACCCTCAGTATGATTAAGTGGTTTCTAGCTATGTATCTACCTATATTTTTTAATCATGTGTAATATTTTTTCCACAACAGGAGTGCAAATTGCTGCCCAAAGCCGAGTCTCCAGAAAGCGTGAGTTATTTTCCCCCCTCACTCATTCATAATAAATAGCTTTTACATTCACACGTCGCACATACCCTTTTGACTTTCCTGCATTTCACTCTGTGCGTTCTTAGACATGGAGCTCCAATAACTCTTTCGAGGACCGTAAGGACCTTTGCAAACATCTGAAGGGCTTCCAACTGCGCACCATCACCATCAACCGGGCACTCGGATACATGTGCGCCGGGGGATCTTAAGAAATGATTCTGCCCTTCCACTACAACCATCATCACTTTCATCTTCTTTTAAAATCTCAATCCTACTCATTTCATCATTATTTATTTATTTAACTCTGACTGTGTGAAACTCCACACTACTACTCTGCATAACCTCCACAACCTTTATTTATTTCATCAATACGATAAGATCGGTATGTATAAGCTAGCTACATCTCTATGGTTGTCACTTGAGACCCTGTGGTGTTTTTATAGACAGTAGTTGTTTGTTCGGCAACTTATTTATATTTATTTTCAAACACAAGTTATTTATTTGTATTGGTGCACATGGTACCATTTTATTTATTACCTATTTATATGAGGTGCGTGCTATTTATGTTTACTTATTTAAGTCTTTTGAAATTATATCACATCTGAAAACTGCATGTGTGTGTGTGTGTGTCTATACTACAAACACAGATCATCCATAACATTAAAACCACCTGCCTGGTCTGCAGCTAGGCAGCCCGACCTATATACAGTAAGCTGCAATACAATGTATGTTCTGACTTTTCTATCATAGCTAGCATTAACATTTGTGCTATAGTAGCTCTTCTAGTAGTTCTTCGGAGATCAGAACAGACGTACTAACCTTTGCACTTTAATTAGTCTTGAGCACCCATGACACTCTTGCGAGTTCACTGGACCACCTTTGGCAGGTGCATACCAGGAACACCGCATAAGACCTACCTGCCGTTTTGGAGATGAACACACCCAGTCGTTAGCAATGCAGCTCTTGTCAAAGTCACTCAGATCCTTCACTTTGCTCATTTTTCCAGCTTCCAACACATCATCTTTGAGAACTGAATGCCTAATACATCCCACCACTTGGCAAGTAGTTGACTATAACGAGATAATTGATGTTATTCACTTCAGCTCTGAATAGTCATAATGTTTTTAATGTTATGGCTAATGAGGTATACAAGTACAGATACAAAAGTACAAAATACAAAAAAAGAGAAAAGAATTCCTCAATGTTACAAATAAACAAAAAAATAAAATAAAATAAAATCATAAAGCACCGTACAAAGTACATGAAAGAAGTGGAACTCCTCGTGTTTTAACGGTTTTACATTTATTCAGTCATTTGTGTTTTATGGTGGATACAGAAAAAAATAATTTTATAAACATTTTTACATTTGACTTTGGAATGTTAAGGTTCTATTTAATGTTTTTAAAATTCAATAATTTTTTGGGCAGACCAGTGAGTAATACATTGTTTGCATGGAAGATTTAGAGTGAAATATCACTGAAAGTATAAAATGTTTTATACACACTGACCTTATGGACTGCGATGGCCTGGCGAGCTGTCCAGGGTGTACTCTGACCTCGCCCAGAGTCGGCTGAGAGGGCGCCAGCCTCCCCGCAACCCTAATTAGGATTAAGCGGTTCAGAAAACGAACGAATGAATGAATGAATGACCTTGTGGAAGTCTGAAACTTTATGGCTCAAGATCTTGAAAATCACAGTACTGTCAGCCAGAACCTTATCATTCTGTGGTCTGAAACTGGAACCCAGGTTTTAGTACACTGCTATCTTGCTAACTGCTAACCTATAGCTGGATTAGCAGTCAGAATGCTAACCAACATGGCAGTTGTTGTTTTTTTAAAGCAAATTCCAATTAGAAACTAAAGCTGTACATTTCTGAAGTGTTAAATAAAGATGGATGGTTTTCTCATTTCAGATGACTGTACGGTAAGACCACAATTTTTGGTATACTGACTTTAACTTTCAGGGTAAATAAAAGTGTATTAATAAAACCCCTTAACGTTCACGAGTCCCTTTTGGATCCTGAGCTCAAAGTTGCAGGGTTTGTAGAGATTCACATTTTCTACGCATTTTTTTGGGATTTCGTCCAGATTCAGTGGTTTCCTCCCAAAAACATGCCAGTGATTGGACTGCCTTTGCTAAATTGCCGCTTGGTGTGAACGTATGCAAGGATGCGTGATGCCCTGTGAAAAAATGGCTTCCCGTCTGGTCCGTATTCATACCTGCTTCACACCGGACAGTCTACCATGACCCTGAAGAGGATACAGCGTTTAATTAGGATGAATGAAGAAATCATAAGCCCTAATATAGAGACGTACGTTCTACCACATTTTTGTTACGTATAGCAACGAGTGTGATGAAATCTGATTCTGGATTCCCCTCTTCTGAGATCGGATGACATCAGACTGCACAGCAGTAACCACTCTATGAATGTATGTTACATTTTTTCATTAAAAAAAAAAAAAAAAAAAAAAAAAGGAATAAGAACTATACAGACCTAACAATGTACACAGATAATATATACAGTACATAGAAATGACTAGGGGAAAAAAAGAAAAAAAAATTTAGTAAAACTTTCTATGAAGGTCATATTAACGATAGACTACCTTTCTTATAGTGCATTTATAAGGACGTATACATAATTATATAATTATACACTTTATAATGAACTTTATTCATGATGTATGATAAATTAATAAGACAATTGATCACCACACCCAATCTTACATAATGAGAAGATAACACCGATATATAATGCTTTATAAGCAATATCAGTATACGCTACAGGGATATGCCCTGATCTGATTGGTTAATTTACATTATTCAAAAATATTTTCAAGATTGTTTGTTATTGGTGGAAACAGCGGCACGGTGGAATAGTGGTTATCACGTCCGCCTTACAGCAAGAAGGTCCCGGGCTCGGCGAGGGCGTTCGGTATGGTTCGCATGTCCTCCCCGTGCTTGTGTGGGTTTCCTCCGGGCACTCCGGTTTCCTACCACAGTCCAAAGATATGCATATTAAGCTGTTCCAAACTGACCCTCGGTGTGAGTGTGAGTGTAAATGGCTGTATGCTGTTGACCTGCAATGGTCTGGCAAGCTGCACCCCGCCTTAGTCCAGTGTTGGCTGAGATAGGCTCCAGCCTCACTGCAAACCTACTAGGATTAAGCGTTCCTGAGTGAGTGAGTGAGTGAGAATCCGTCTCGAGGACTCGTCAGCGACATCCACCTCACCTTTGGTGAATAATTATTTAAACGCTATTGCCCAAATGCATTAAAACATAATGCTACGAACTGCAGTACCCTTCTGTTATAAATATATGTGTAATGCAACAGAGCCTTCATAGTAAGTGTTACTAAATTTTATATAAGCTACCGGTCCTATTTTTTCCTACAATTGAAAAAAATGGAAACAACAATACATAAAGTACACAAATTGGTCCAAATGCTCCAAAAGCTTATTGGGTAAACATGATTACGCATTCCTCTGAGTCAAAACATTGTTCGGAGTGATAGGGGAAAAAAACATGATAGAAAAATAAAAAGCACGAAAAATTAAATGTACACAGTCAAGTACACAGGAATGTAGAACCTATACACTCAAGTAGTTCCAGAGCACAGCTCCCACAGTGCATCCGCAGCACCATATTATTTTTACTATTATTATTACTGTGTTCTTGGTGTCATCTGTGCCTCATAAGAGATAACTGACCTGCATGTTATCCATTCAGTAACACCAAAAAGCTTTCCACTGATAGCTGTCAAAATAAGCCTTTCGAAAGCTTTGGATTACTTCAAGAAAAAAGAATAGGGCGGACCCTGAGGGATACACAGTCTTAAAAGCTGAAGGCTCCAGAATGCAGGGCTGAGATGACTGACAGAGCCCGGAAGTAAATCCGCACAAGAAGTTCTGGACTTATTTAGGAGAACCACTGCGTCGCATATCTGAGGGAAGAGGAACAAAAAAAGTGTAGTACTTACATACACAACGAAAACATGAACAAAACTGCCTTGTGTGTGTGTGTGTGTGTGTGTGTGTGTGTGTTTTAATTAAAAAAAAAAAAAGACAGCCAATCAGAGCTTGCGATTGCATATATTCGCTTCTTCCGTGTATAATAAATACAGATATTGCTGTTTCCAGATGTTCCTAGCCTCACCTATGGTCACGAGCTTCGGGTAGTGACTGAAAGAACAAGATCATGGGTACAAGTGGCTGAAATGAGCTTCCTTCACAGGGTGGTGGGGCTCTCCATCACAGATAGGGTGAGAAGCTCGGCCATCCTGGAGGAGCTTGGAGTAGAACCACTGCTCCTCCGCGTTGAGAGGAGCTGGTTGAGATGGCTCGAGCAATCATGTGATTAGAATGCTTCCTGAACGCCTTCATGGTGTGGTGTTTCAGGCATGCCCAACCGGGAGGAGACCCCGGGGTGGACCCAGAACACGCTGGAGGGACTATGTCTCTCGGCTGGTCTGGGAACGCCTTGGTGTCGAAAGTGGCAGCCATCTCGTATATATGCATAATTTAAAGCCAGCAACATTCTTCTGAACATGACTATGGAGTTGATGGATTGTTGTACCATCCCTCAGGTGCACACTCACCTTCCAGTCTGTCCATGACCTCTCTGGGAACATCTTCCTGATTCAGTGCGTCGTAAAGCTGCTCGACTCCGGCCTCTCCTTTAGCCTGCCGACTCCTCCAGCGATCCAGCATGTGGAAATTGATCATGACCGGGCCTCCCTTAGTCGTCATCTCAATCTCCTCCACGTCCTGTTTGCTCAGGTCCAGGTAGGCGATGGCGACGCATTTCCACTCCTTTCCGATGTATTTGGCCACCTGCATCAGCTGCTTATCGCTCATGTCTGCCTCTTTCGTTCTCATCCCGTCTGCAAGGTGTGTAATTTAATTCCACAGTTAAATTCGTGTAAAGGAATTAGGGAGAAATAGAAAAGAAACAGACAAATAAGCATAAAGTTATCACCTGACTCATCACACCCTCGAGCTCTCTTACTGGTCAGGTCCGAGTCCGAAATACTGGAGTTTCGCTTCCGACCTTTCAGGAAAATCCCAAGAAGACCATCCTATTAGTCACTCTGCACTACCTTAGCTTTACTACAGCTACATGCAACTACAGCGGCTACTTCATTCAATTTCCACTCTCTCACTCGCCGAACTGCTTACTCTTATTAGGGTTGCACGGAGGCTGGAGCTTATCTCAGCCGACACTGGGAGAAGGTAGGGTACACTCTGAACGGTGTAGTTGGAGATACCAGAGAGCCCCGAGGAAACCTACGCAAACTCCACACAGAAATACCCTCAGCGAGCCCAGGTCTTGAACCCAGGACCTTTGGGGGACGTACTGACCACTTTGCCTCCCTGCCACACCACACATCAGTGCTGGTGGAAGCATTAAACGGCAAAAATAAACGGCATTTTCTGGCCTGACCATTTGAGATCATCCAGAACTGTGCAAAGGCAGAATCTGAGGCAGAGTCAACCGTTTGGTACTTATCTACACTACCTCACACACCCATACCCCACCCACTCCTCAGCACCTTGACCACTTTTTTACCTTTTATAAAACATCAGGCTGTTAGGCTAGGAGCTCGGGGTGAAGTTACACTTTAATGCTATCTCAGACTGTATTTGTATATCATACTTACTGCATGAGCGGCTTCGGCTTTTTTCAACAATCTCCACGCAGTCTCCTGTAACAGAACACATCAAGAAACAACATCCATTCACTCTGATACATGTGTCAATGAACATCATTGAATCGTGTCATTTGCCGAACTTCTTAATCCTACTACGGTTGCCGGGCTCTCAGACGGCTCTGGTGGAAGGCGGGGTATACCCTGTACAGCTCGCCAATCCATAGTAGGGTCAACATACACATACACACACCTAGGGGCGATTCGGAACAGCCAATTAGTCTAGTGTGCATGTCTGTGGACTGTGGGAGGAAACCAGAGTTCCCGGTGGAGACCCACGCAAGCACTGGGAGAACATCCCTCACCAAGCCTGGGGCTCAAACCCAGTACCTTCTTTCTGTGAGGTGGACATGCTAACCACTACGCCGCCTCAATAAAGATCAGTACATTTTACATCCTGTTCAGCTGTACTTCAGTGTTTACGCTGCTAAGTTTCACCAGTTCCATCAAATTATCAGTACTGAGTCATAAATCGCTCATGTTGGTTTCTGCTGCTGTGTAATGTTTAACATACTCTTACTGTGTGTCCAAAATTATTGAGGGAGTAGCAGGTACATGACTGGGTGTGACAGGGATTTTAGGGTTTTTATTTGTTTCTTTTTAAACCTGACAATACTTTAGTATTACACATTATATTTGATGGCAAAAAAAGGAAACGAAACACCGAATGCTTCTACAGTCTTCATCTTTATTCCTTAAAGGGAACTTAAAGCCAAAATTACCAAAAGCATGTATGCGTAGTTTATGTTTGTTTTTATTAAAACACACGTTTCATGACGAGTGTAGATAAATAAAAAAAAAAACAGCAATTAATCCACACAGGGATTTCCACTGTAATGCAAAAAAGTAGTGAAACGTCACATGATCACCCTGTAATTTGCACACAATTAGACTCTTGTTTGATGTATGTGAAAGGAAGTGTGTATGATTTGTACTTGTGCCTAGTTTTACTTTATTCAGAAGTTCACTAGTTTATATCTGATTTATTAGTTTAATATCTGTATGGTGTTATTATTGCCATTAATCTGCCTTTATATAAACTGGCAGATTCATATCCTATTCTTGAGATTTCACACACTCAAAAGAGTGAAACGGCATTCTTTGTAGCTAATGCAACCTTCGAAGCTGGAATTAAAAAACAATAGATGATTGGCTTCCTAGTGGCGCATCAACAAGGTGCGTGATTATCAACCCGGAGATCGAGATCGCAAGTTCGAATCCAGGTTGATGCCACAGCCAGCCATGACTGGGAGTCCATGAGAGCTAATTGGACTAGCTCTCATGGGAGGGAGAGATGGCATATGTTCACTTCCATGTCACTCAGAGCCATCACCAGCCAACCATGGGCGTCTGTGAGCTCATTCATACGAGGGGAAAATTAATGCTTTCCCTCCAAGTGTGTTGAGTCGCCAAATACGCAGCAGTTCAAGAAAGAGGCGGCAGCATTGCATGTTATGGAGGGGGAATGTGTATGCTTACACCCCTCCCTGGGTGTGATAGGGAAGGCAATACTTGATGGGTGGGAATTGGATACTACTAAAAACAATAGATGATTAAAAAAAAAGAAAAGAAAAAAGAAAGGCCCTTCCAAAGCTTATTGTTTTCCAAGTTCGTTTCAAACTGCTATTTGCTAAACGACGTTTCCTGCTATTTCCCAACTATTTCCTATTTTGGTCTTTGTTTTACTGCAGAAATCTGCTCACTCTTGTGCTGGAAGTGTTGAGAGAGTAAGAACCAATATAATATTAGAAATGGTTGGCGGGCTGATCGAAACTATGTACCTCATACCTTCACGAATGGTAGCAGACCACACGCTTTGCTCTGACTCCGCTTCAATTAGGGAAAGCTTAAAAGGAGGACGCTGTTCGAAGAACGCCTCAAAGTAGCCCTTCATCTTCACCACAGCCAGCGTGAACTGGATGTCCTTTATAAACCGAAAACCAAAGAGTTACACAAATAAAGTCTGTATATTGTACAGATAAGTTGGGGGTAGATAAGATCACTTAGTGAAGTGTCCGACTGCTTGTTATATTTAAACTCACTTCTGGTGTGATGTCACCCTGGGGCTCACTGATCAGACGGTACTTCTTATTCTCTTCCAACAGCTTCTGGCACTGAGGCGGCTTCTCGATCTTCATGTACTTTTTCTTTGCTGTTCGTACCTCCTTTCTGATGTCCTGTGAGGAAAAAAGAGTGACAGTGTCTAAAGTTTAGGCCTGAACCCAAAATGCATAACGAGGTAATGCAAAAGTATTACAAAGTAACACAAAATTTAGTATGTGACCCAAAATTTATTGCGAGGTTACACAACGGTTACTGCAAGGTAATGCAAAAGCATTTTGAGGTAACCCAAAAAATTTAGGGGATAACCAAAAAAATTATTGTGGGATAACCCAAAATTGATCACGAAGTAGCACAAAAGTATTACTAAGTGACCAAACCATATTGTGACAATGGAAAAGTTTTAGTAGATAACACAAAATTTATAGCAAGGTAACGGTAAAGCATTCTGAAGTAACCCAACATGCAAACTCCAGACAGAAACGCCCGAGCCCGGGACTCGAACCCAGTATTTGTGCTAACCACTACGCCACGGTGCTGCCCGCTTAGAGTTTCCATAGCAACAATTACACAGAAATTTGTATTACGGGAGCTCCAGACCGACAGATTGAAAAAGAACTTTAATTGTGGATGTGTTGTCATCTTCACATAGACAGTTATGTGGCATTTTCCAGTGTCGGTGATGAGTAATGATCAGAGGTAAAGCTGTAACATGAATAACAGTCTGCTGATGCAACAGCATAAGAACATAATATTAGTTGCTACCATGTGACAGAATGGTTTTATTTGGTGTAACAAGCCATGACCTAATGGATAGAAAAGCAGGTTTGCGACCAGAAGGTTGCTGGTTCATTTCCTGGACCAGCAGGAAAAATGTGTGCCCTTCCTCCACATCCATAGCTGAAGTGCCCTTAAGCAAGGCATCTATCCCCCAACTGCTCTCTGGGTGCCGCACTGTGGCTGCCCACTGCTCCTGTGTGTGTGTGTGTGTGTGTGCTCACTTTGGATGGGTTAAAATGCAGAGCCAAATTTCCCTTGCGGGATTAATACTGTATATTAAAATCTATTTTTTCCTATTCCAATCAATTACACATCAATTATTTCTAACATAACAGAAAAATGTTGTGATTGGTGATGAAACGCCGAAATTCACAATACACACAGAGAATCAGTATAACACAATTTTATCAATACATCTACAGTCATTTTTGCTCTTAGTGAAGACAATAAAACATGTTTCGAGGTATGACATTAGGAGTGACACAGCAACCACAAGGTGCATGCATCACGTCCGCACACACATACACGCAAGTTTCACACTGGAATAAATATCTTATCTGGTTTTACATGGCTTATGATAATCTGGCAAGTTTACCCGCAAGCTAAACCCTACACCAGAATTTTATCATACTGAATCATCACGTGTTATGCAGACGTGTCATACTGGGAGAATGAATGAATGTATGATATTTAATAAGAACCAGACAGCCTCATCTCAGTAGTGTGCTGGAATCTAAAATTAAAATCGTGACTCAGCGCCGAGTGTGAAAGCGCTTCTGGAATCTAGAAGAGTACTTTTATTTACTCAAATAAAGAAAATACACATTGAGAAAAGACACACACACACACACACACACACACACACACACACACACACACACACACACACACACACACACACACACA
>JAQMYF010000008.1:26262727-26282823 GCA_030014195.1 Neosilurus mollespiculum
CACACACACACACACACACACACACACACACACACACACACACACACACACACACACACACACACACACACACTCGTGCACGGTGGTGTAGTGGTTCACACGTCCGCCTCACAGCAAGAAGATCCTGGGTTTGAGTCCGGGGCTCAGCGAGGGCGTTTCTACGTGGAGTTTACATGTTCTCCCAGTTCTTGCGTGGGTTTCATCCATGTACACTGGTTTCCTCCCACAGTCCAAAAACATGCACAGTAGATTAATTAGCTGTTCCAAAATAGGCCCCTAAGTGAGAGCATGAGTGTGAATGTGATTTTTGGCACTTCTGGTGCTGACCGAAAACACACACACACACACACACACACACACACACTCACTCTAAAAGCGGATCTAAAACTGCCAATGCATTCATGTCACAACATACTGTTTTACATAAATTTTCATGAGACTTTCAGACCATTACAATTACTTCCTTCTCACACCATTTCATCACCGCTTCAAGATTACGTCACACTTACAGTAAATGGAGATGTTTTCCAAAAATAAAATATTTCATATTGATATTCAACAAAAAACACGTATCTTAGGCTACAGTATTTATACTACAACCTCCTGAATTATCATCATCATCATCATTATTATTATTATTATTATAAGTAACATAATCAAATCACATTATATTACAGGGGGCACGGTGGTTAGCACGTCCGCCTCACAGCAGGAAGGTCACAGGTTCGATTCCCGGGCTCGGGGCATTTCTTTGTGGAGTTTGCATGTTCTTCCCATGCTTGCGTGGGTTTCCACCGGGTACTTCGGTTTCCTTCCACAGTCCAAAACCATGCACAGTAGGCTAACTGGCTGTTCCAAATTACCCCTAGGTGTGAGTGTGAATGGTTGTATGTGTATTGGCCCTGCGATGGCCTGGCGAGCTGTTCAGGGTGTCACCCCGCCCTCACCCTGAGTGAGAGTCGGCTGAGATGGGCGCCAGCCTCCCCGTGACCCTAATTAGGATTAAGCGGCATTATATTCATTAATGCTTTAGAAATAAAATGAAATGAATACAACAACATTACAGAGTATAAACAATGGCCTTAGAATGCTTGGAATAAGCCTGTATAGATGCTCATAAAAATAAGAATAAAGGTCACATGACTAAAGGACAAAGTGTGAAATGGCTTGGTGTTACATGATAGATAATGTATAACCAGCTGGTCATCATCACAAAAGAAACCCTGACAGTGGGATCAGGAATCTTGGTGAGCAGCTGAAGGGTCTTGGATCACCCTGAAGCCTGAAGGGGTTTATTTTGAAATAATGCCCCTCTCGCTGTATATCATCCCTATTATCACCTGGCTACTTAAAAATTATTTTATTGCTTCCACTATTGAAACTTTCCATAAGATTGGTCTGTTATAAAAAAAAAAATCCTACTACCAGGGTCGCGGGGAGGCTGGAGCCTATGTCAGCCGACACTGGGCGAAGGCATTGTACACCCAGAACAGCCCACCATCCCATCGCAGGGCGTGTACACACACACACACACACACACACACACACACTCACACCTAGGGGCAATTTGGAACAGCCAATTAGCCCAATGTGCAGGTCTTTGGACTGTAGGAGGAAACCGGAGAAATCCACACAAGCATGAAGAGAACATGAATATCCACACAGAAACGGCCTCGCCGAGCTTTGGACTCAAACCCGGGATCTTCCTGCTGTGAGGCGGACGTGTTTAATCACTACGCCACGTGACACTAGAGACTTCTTCAAAAAAAACGATATCATAAAAAAATCTCTCCTTACAGAAAACGTCACTATACCAACTAATGCTGGAGAAAGAAAGGTGCTCACGGCGATGTCAGAGTCGTTGTTGGTAGCGAGGTAGACCCTGAATGAGTACGAGTCCTGCTGGCCCACTTCCTTATAGACCTGGACAACACCGTGGTGCTCGGCTGGTTTAGACGTCTGTACGACCGGGCCAACCGGAGACAGAGACGACACTTTCCACTTGATGTGGCTGCGCGAGTGATCGACTGAAGGCTCGATGAGACCTCGCTGGTTCTTCACGTGGAGGACGCTGAATTTCACCTCGTTGTCCTGATCTGACAGAAAAACAACAAGGTAAAATTAGCAAAATCCATCGCCATAGTTACACAATATAATAATATAATTATTATATTGTGTATACTAAATAATATAACGCTGTAGTTTGATTGGCACCACTTCTGAAATCTCAAATCTGATTGGTATAAAGGTAGAATAGTTATAGGTATGTTGTGAGATTTGGCACCAAGATGTTAGCAGCAGATCCTCCATGGATCAGACAAGAGTCAACACATAATACCATTTGAAGTGTAGCAGGGCATTTTATCCAGCTCGAAAAGGACACTGTCATTAGAGAATGCTAGCAGGATTTAGCAGTTTGGCAAATAAATAAATAAATAAATAAATAAATGCTAGCATTAGGGCTGCGGTTAGTCCTTAACAGTGTTTAAGTAGGTGGTTCTGAATGTATTCCAGTAGCCAAAGTGCCCCAGCAGAACATCATATTCGCTCCACCAGCTTTTCTTCTTCCCATAATGCATCATGGTGCATTATGTAAAAGAAAACGAGAGTCATCCGACCAGAAAACCTCCTTCTGTTGCTCCAAGGTCCGGGTCTAATCCCAATTGTAGGTGCAGGGTCAGCATGGGCACTTTTAAAGCCAGCATGACCTTTTACAGCAGTTTGTGCCTTTGTGGGCTCCTCGAGTGCATCAGTGAGCCTTGAGAACTCTTGACCTGGTTGCCTGTTTGCTGGTTGTCCTTCCTTGGACCACTTTTGGTAGGTATTAACCATTGCATACTATTAACAGTCCACAAGAGCTGAACCAGTTGTCTAGCAATCATAACTTAGCCGTTGTCAAAGGTTCGAATCCTTATTACTTCCGCTAAGGGGGTTATGTTGTTGCTGGCATTTGTTTGTTTGTTTGTTTGTCTCTTTGTGAAAAACTTTGCGAGAAAAGGGACAAGGGACAAATGATTAGCTTTTAGTTTACCTCCGCCAATAAACAGATACTATAAAATATTTCTTAGATATTACCAATCATTTCATAATCACTGTTATTGCTATTGATGAAGCACCAAAGTTGTCGCTTTGATCCAGGGTAAAAAGGAGAGGGATTGTCCTTCCTTGGTGGAGGTTTGCGCTCTCCGAGTGCTTCTGGTATTTGCCCATCAAATTCAAGAATTGATGGTTCAGTTAGTACAATTGCCTAAAATATCCCACTTCTTTATAGGTGCTATCGCAACAAAAGAATCACTGATATTCACCTTCCATATCAGTGGTTTTAATATTATGGTTTATCTGTTCGTTAAATATTAGGGTAGTATGTGTTGTAACAATTTAGAGAATTACACAGATGCACTGTAGGTGCTTCACCTACAGTACCTACAGTCACCTGACTACTTCCAAATAAATATGTAAATAAGAAAGAAGACTGTAGCTTACTGGAAATAACATCACTGTACCTGCCAGGCAGAGTGAATGAGGAAACTGAATGGACTTGAGGATGGAAGGGTCACAGTCTACATCGAAAATGGGTCCGGCAAACTTCCACGAGTCACTCAGGAAAGCGCCGAACTTACTCCATGAAAGGACACGGTAGCGGATCCGGACCCTCTGAGACACCTCAAACACCAGCCCGGTCTCCGAGCACTCATACACTCCCTCGTCCTCTAGTGTCAACCTGGGACAAAATACGATCAGGTTACACAAGGTATGATACATACCCTGATACATGGCTTTATTTCCAACGAATCACAATAACACAAGGATTTAAAAAAAATGTAAAAGACATTTTTTACTCACTGCCATCGATTTTCACAGATTTGTTTTGGTGCGACGAGCTGGTAGACTGGTCTCTGTATGTGAAATAAAACCCAGATTAACAGCAAGAACAACATTCCAGAACATTTTCTAAACATGCTACACTGACAGTCATTAAAAACTTTGAAACCATAATTTTCGACATAATATTTATTCTGGTACCCAAAATTAGATTTTTGTAATATGTGTCATTTGTTTAGCACACTGCCTTCAAAAAAAGCAACAAACAAAAGTGTCAAGAATAAATTATGCACATCAAATACAACACAACAAAATATCACCTGCCAAAATGAAAGTCAATACGGTCAGTATTGTGTATGGCGTCCATTTGCGTTGATACAGGCGGTGATTTGCAGTGATATGGGCGGTGATTTGTGCTGATACAGGCGGTGATTTGTGGTGATACAGGCGGTGATGGTGATACAGGCGGTGATATGCGGTGATACAGGCGGTGATTTGCGCTGATACAGGCAGTGATTTGCGGTAATACTGGCGGTGATTTGCGGTGATACAGGCGGTGATTTGCGGTGATACAGGCGGTGATTTGCGCTGATACAGGCGGTGATTTGCGATGATACAGGCGGTGATTTGCGATGATACAGGCAGTGATTTGTGGTGATACAGGCAGTGATTTGCGGTGATACAGGCAGTGATTTGCGGTGATACAGGCTGTGATTTGCGGTGATACAGGCAGTGATCTGCGGTAATACAGGTGGTGATATTCAGTGATACTGGCGGTGATTTGCGCTGATACAGGTGGTGATTTGTGGTGATACAGGCGGTGATTTGCGGTGATACAGGCGATGGTTAGCGCTGATACAGGCAGTGGTTAGCGGTGATACAGGCAGTGATTTGCGGTGATACAGGCGGTGGTTAGCAGTGATACAGGCGGTGATTTGCGGTGATACAGGCGGTGATTTGCAGTGATACAGGCAGTGATTTACGGTGATACCGACAGTGTTTTGCGGTGATACAGGTGATTTGTAGGGGTACAGGCGGTGATTTGCGGTGATACAGGCAGTGATTTGCGGTGATACAGGCGGTGAATTACAGTGATACAGGCGGTGATACAGGAGGTGATTTGTGGTCATACAGGCGGTGATACAGGCGGTGGTTTGTGGTGATACAGGTGGCGATTTGCGGTGATACAGGCAGTGATTTGTGGTGATACAGGTGGTGATTTGCAGTAATTTGTGTTGATGGTGATACAGGCAGTGATTTGTGGTGATACAGGCAGTGATTTGTGGTGATACAGGCGGTGATTTGTGGTGATACAGACGGTGATTTGCGGTGATACAGGTAGTGATTTGAGGTGATACAGGCGATGATTTGTGGCAACCGGATGTAACGATCCTGTTCGGAAGTCGTCACTCTCTCTCGACCTGGATGTAGCCTGTCGTCAACTGACCCTGTCATGTTGTGGCAGTCAATCAGGTTTCTGATGGTGGGTTGTGTACAGCTCATACACCTTGCTACCTCACTGTAGCTCAACCCGGCCACCATCATAACCATTGCCCGGAGACGTTCATGTGAGACATGGCTTTATGATGTGCACTACACTAACAATAGAGTTTCCAAACCACTCCTCAAATTGTGTAGATACACGATGTCTTTTGCTCAAACTGCATTTAGTCAACTTTTGCAAAGTGACCTACACATGTGCAATGAAGCGTGACAAAATCACAACTGGTCATTTTCTTAAGTGCCCAAGTACTATCATAAATAAAGCCACTGAGTATACTCCCAACCCCCCCCCACCCCCCCCCACCCCCCAAGTACAGATATATAGAAAGTTCTCTCTCCAAATTTTTAATTGACTGTCAGTGTAAAATTTTGAGGAAAAAACCCACACCCAATCCAAAAATTTGATTGCCAAAGACGGCATTTTTAGCTGGAATCGAACACGACATGTCCGAATGAAATGACAAATAACCAGCAACTTTAAATCAGAGAAGTGTTGTGCTTGTGAATGTTCAGCATGGTCTGCCCCACAGCAAGAAGGCCCTGGGTTCGAGTCCCAGGCTGTGTGGAGTTTGCATATTTCCCCGGTGCCTGCCTGGGTTTTCTCCTGCTACACTGGTTTCCTCCCACAGTCAAAAGGCATGCATATTAGGCTAACTGGCTGTTCCAAAGTGCCTCTAATTGTGAGTATGAATGGTTGTGTGTGTTGTACAGTGATGATCTGGCAAGCTGTTCAGGGTGTGCCTTCACCCAGTGTCGGCTGGAATAGACTTGACTTGACCCTAATAGCGTGAAGCGGCTCAGCAAATGAATAAATGAATGAATGAATGAACCATCATCCCCCATTAACCAATCCCTGACCATCGCTGTTTAGACTTCTGTGTCTAGTAAAAGCTTCATGTGCTGTAGTATTTATAAATATAATATGTCATAAACCAAAGATTTGACATAAATTGTTTAGTATCCTGTAGGTGAAAAGTTTCAAGAGTCTACTCCCTCACTCATTTGCCAAATCGCTTAATCCTATCACTTTGGTCGCGGGGAGGCCGGAGCCTGTCTCAGAGGACACTGGGCGAAAGTGGGATACACCCTGAACAGCTCGCCAGACCATCGCAGGGCAACACACAACCATTCACACTTATATTCGCACCTAGGGGCGATTTGTAACAGCTATTTAGCCTAATGTGTATGTCTTTGGACTGTGGGAGAAAACCAGAGTTCCCGGAGGAAACCTATGCAAGCACCGGGAGGACATGTAAACTCCACACAGAAACGCCCCCGCCGACTGCAGGAATTGAACCCAGGACCTTCTTGTTGAGCGGCGGACTTGCTAACCACTACGCCACCATGCTGCGCCATTTCCACTGTTTTGATTGCTATTAAAAATATATTGATTTAAATTTGCATTAACATTTTTAATCTCGGATATGACATTTTTGAGAAATGCACTGTAACTAGATTTAGTATCGAGGTTTTACTCATCATGGAGTTCACGTTTACCTGTAGGGCATCGGGGACGAGACAGCATTTCGACGTAATTAAAATTTCTCCTCAACTTGAACACCTTTGAAAAAAATTTAAGGCGGTTTTACTGGCAACGAGTTTCTTTCAGTGTCTAAGAGTATTTTATCATTTGTACTGGACAGCACAGTGGTGTCGTGGTTATCTCGTCTGCCTCACAGCAAGAGGGTTCTGGGTTCGAGTCCCAGGCTCAGCTAAGGCGTTTCAATGTGGAGTGTGCATGTTTTCCTCCTGGTACTCCGGTTTCCTCCCACAGTCCAAAGACATGCACGTTAGGCTAACTGGCTGTTCCAAATTGCCCCTAGGTGTGAGTGTGTGTGTGAAGGGTTACTTGTGTGACCGACAGGACATGAATCCCAATCAGCATGTTGTTGTGCAGTTTGTCCATTAGAGGGCGCATTGCAATTCCACTGCTGGCAACACGTGTTTGGAACATGGCGGCACGGTGGCGCAGTGGTTAGCGCACTTCAGCTTAAATCCCATGCTTGGCTTGGGCGTTACCGTGTGGTTTGCATGTTCTCCTCGTGCTTGCATGGCTCTCCTCTGGGTACTCCGGTTTCCTCCCACAGTCCAAAGACATGCACATTAGGCTAAGTGGCTGTTCCGAATCGGCCCTCGGTGTGAGTGTGAGTATTTGCGTGGGTGTTGGCCCGGTAGTGGACTGGTGAGCTGTCCTTCACCCAGAGTTGGTTGCGAGCCCAGTAGGATTAAGTGGTGTGATGGATGAATGAAGGAATTTCTGTATTAGATGTTTCATTATTATAATAATGGGGCGGCACGGTGGTGTTGTGGTTAGCACGTTCGCCACACAGCAAGAAGGTCCTGGGTTCGATTCCTGGGCGTGGGTGTTTCTGTGTGGAGTTTGCATGTTGTCCCAGTGCCTGCGTGGGTCCCAAAATTCAAAGACATGAACATTAGACCAACTGGCTGTTTTTAAATTGTCCTTAGGTGTGAGTGTGAATGGTTGTGTGTGTGTTGGCCCTGCAATATGTTCAGGGTGTACCCCGGCTGATATAGGCTCCAGCATCGCTGTGAACCCTGTAGGATTAAGTGGTTTGGCAAATGAATTAATTCACTGTTATAGTACATGGCAGATTTTCCAGATGCTGTACAGACCTATGAATAGCTAGAATGATTTGGTTTGTATTTGAACGCAAGGACCAGTATTATGTGATCAGATGTTTTGCCATCAGTCTGAAAATGCAAGATGAGCAACACGCTTGAACATCAAGCATCATTCACACACTCACCTGAAGAATGTTACATTTTACGCAGAATGGCTTCTCGTGGTCTCCTATGAACACAACAGCACAAAACATGATTAGAGCACACGACAGCATTTACTTTTACCTGATGACTTTGCTTGAAGTGACTGATTAAATGTAAGCCCTGTCTTAGTTGCACCTTGAGTCAGGCCTTATTGTTTAAGCACCTAAAACCAATAAAACAAAAATAGACCACAGGAGTCCAGACGCTCCCACCGAAAGGACCATTTCATAATATGCCAATATAGAACAAGCATAGCAAGTCTGAAAGCCCCAGCTTCAGCTTGCGGCAAGTAAATGTCCGGAAAACTAATATACAGTTTTGCCTCAGTGACCTTGAAAAGTAGGTCAAGGTGACTCATACACAAACTCATCCTAGCACTCATAGTAGTGAGCCAGCATACCAAGTTTGAAAGCCCCAGCTTCAACGCGCGGCAAGTCAATTTCTGGAAACTAAAGTGTGACGGACAGACGGAGGGAACCCATTCCTATAGCTCCCGAGAGGCGGGAGCTAAAAACCTTTAACTGACTTATTTGAATTATTATAAGTTTTCTTAAATTTTGAAATCTGCGAATTGACTCTTTGACTCTTAAAGGGTAAAAACTGACTTTAACGTGAACTGAAAGCAGGTTGATGACTCGACAGTACCCAGGATACAGTATACAAAACAAATATATCCTGTCTGCTCTTGACAACGGTCATCACGTCGTTGGGAAGTTGCACGGACGTCCACGACTCTTCTCCTCCAATCGTCTGTCGGCCGTCGTTTCTTGCAGGTCTTTTCACAGAGCTGTGGTATATATGTCTTTGATGATCTTGCACGACCACGTGTTGGAGCCCACAGTATGACATCACTAACAATTACATCTTTTGCTCTCCAACAAAGTCCTGCAAGCCGTATTCTCCTCTCGCTAATCAGCGGACTCATAAGTTGCAGGTGATAATTATATTGAGTAGCATTTATCAAAAAAACAGTAACGCTAATTGATTTCTTTTAGCTCATAGATTGTCTGATATTGATATTTTCATGATCATGAGTTTTTTGTATTAACAATATCAAGATTTAATCACACAGAAGCTCCACCATTTCCAGTTTAGGAATCACAGGGGAGGAATTTAATATGAATAAAAGCAGGTGTGATGATAAAGTTTTATTTCATATAAATAAACTCAAATCATTCCCCATTAACCATGACAGAAAGTGAGCACGAGTTAAAAGTATTGAGGAAGGGGGTGTGGCTTCCTGCAAATTGTATTCCTGCAAAAAGTATTTTTGAGCGATAACTTAGATTATTACAACCGTTCCTCATTTCTGTTTCCAGACCATGATCGGGAGGCTCCCCTGTACTCACAGGGCTCAGGGTCGGATCACTCTAAATTTTCTGCGTCGCTGGGGTAATTTCCTTCCTTACAGGTCGTTTCCCTTCGCAAAGATGAGTCAGAAGAGAGTGCTGCTGAATGAGTGCCATTTATTCCAGTTGGTTTAACTTCCCAGTCTCCCCGCAGCCTATATACACACTCACATCCCCAAACTACCACACCCATACACCTAGTCCTGTTAAGGAACTGGCGTGCCTGTGTTACAAACCGACATGAGCTGACGCACTGCGGATCCACTGTTGGCAACATGTGTTTGGAACATGTAATGAATATCTGATACAGCACGGTGGTGTAGCGGTTAGCACATCCGGCTCACAGCAAGGAGGTCCTGGGTTTGAGTCCTGTGCCTGTTGAGATCATTTTATATGTGGAGTCTGCATGTTCTCCATGTCCTTGCCTGGGTTTTATCTGGGTACTCCGGTTTCCTCCCACAGTCCAAAGCATGCACATTAGGCTAATTGGGTGTTCCTGACTGCGGGAGGAAACCCACACAAGCAGGGGGAGAACATGCAAACTCCACACAGAAACGCCTGAACGTGCTAACCACTACCCAGCAACATCATGTAGAGAAGACAATACTGTTGTATTGAATGAACCTACAGTATATGAGACTTTGTTCATTTACAAACACATCAGATTATGACAGAAAGGAAATGACGTTGTGGCCAAATAATTTTATGATAAGGAAGAAAAAACCTGATAAATATCACCATATTTTTGTGATAACAGCTAGAAACACGTGCTAAGCTAGAAGAGCTCAATATACTGTGCTTAGCAAGAGTGAATCAAGCAAGTCTCCACTGTCATACCGTTCACACACACTGATTAGAAATTAAAATATTACTCACACGAAAAACAGAAAACAAATCATGACACCAACGTAATGTAATGCACTCCCATACTTTCTTTTTTATTACGCACTCCACTACCTGTTGCTTCTGAGACCCGATCTCAGATATGCGGCAGAAAAAGGATGGATGGGTGGAAACCCATTTTTACCCTTTTGCATACATTCAGACACTTCCTACCATTTTTTTAAGTCCTAATACAGTGGAAGTAGGAGTATTCGGATAAAGTCATAGTTTCTTGAAAAAGAAAGAGAAATCACCATTCCTGGTGTCGGGTCTGATCTCTGGCCATGAGTCTGAAACAAAAAGAAAAAGCACAGCGACTCCTCACTCGGATGAATCAGTGCCTCGTACCGAAACAGGGACACATGACTAAATGAAACGTCTTGTATTTCATCCCTTCCCCCGTATTCACCATCGTGAACATGTTCAGAAGGTCCTTACCGTCAGTGACTCCTTCAGCACATGACTCCAAGTTTTCTGTCAGAAGATTTGCACATAAATAAACATGTCACACTTCAGGAAAGGGTTCTTTAATCATAACGCACCAGTAAATACAAACTGTCTGGCCAGCAATTGATTACAATGTGCTGCGGGTTAGGTGGAGAATTTTTAAAACGCCTTTAGTTAATGCAACTGTCCCTTACAGGAAACATAATAAATGTAACAAGCAACACAACTTACATTATTATAACAACAATAACATATTATAATAATAATAATAATAATAATAATAATAATAATAATAAAAAACACCCTTTGTAATTAGAAATTAGAAACCCTGAGCTGAGACGGTACCCAAGAAACACAAACCTAATTTATTTTTTTTTTAGCTAAGTGCCTGTAAGCTTTATCTCCACTTGGGATAATAAGCACTTATTTAATGAGCACAAGTGTAATATGGAGAATTATTCAGTCGAAGGGTTGTGATCTGCAGAAGCCAAAAGCTGAGGTTGATATCACCCTACAAGACTATAATCTCACATTTCTATTACGTTACTGTGTTACATGTGCCAGTTGTGTAACAATCATTCAACTTATCCCATGGCAACAGTGAAATAATTCAGTTATCCCATGGCAGTGATGCAGTACCAAGAATTATTGCATTAAAAAAAAATTGTTATGAATAATGCTGTCTTTTATCCCCGAGATAGTGAACCAATCAGATTGCATCGTTTCTGTGTAAGATATAAAATATATATAGCCACATTTTGGTGGCCATAGGATCTCGTCTCTGCTTTATGCGGATGACGTTGTCCTGATTGCAGCTGAGTGCGAAGCAGCCGAGATGAGAATCAGCACCTCCAAGTCTGAGGCCATGGTTCTCAGCCGGAAAAGGGTGGAACGCACACTCCGGGTCTGGAATGAGGTCCTGCCCCAAGTGGAGGAGTTCAAGTATCTCAGGGTCTTATTCACGAGTGAGGGAAGGATGGAGCGGGAGATGGGCAGGTGGATCGGTACAGCCTCTGCTGTAAAGTGGAGCTTGTACAGGTCCGTCGTGGTGAAGAGGGAGCTGAGCCGGAAAGCAAAGCTCTCAATTTACCAGTCGATTTACGTTCCTACCCTCAACCTATGGTCACGAGCTTGGGGTAGTGACCGAAAGAACAAGATCGCAAATACAAACGGCTGAAATGAGCTTCCTTTGCAGTGTGGCAGGGCTCTCCCTTAGAGAAAGTTCTGTCATCTGGGAGGAACTTGGAGTAGAACCGCTGCTTCTTCGCGTTGAGAGAAGCCAGTTGAGGTGGCTTGGGCATCTGATTAGGCTGCCTCCAGAACGCCTCCCTGGTGTGGTGTTTCGGGCATGTCCAACCGGAAAGAGACCCCGGGGTCGACCCAGAACACGCTGGAGGGACTATGTCTCTAAGCTGGTCTGGTAACGCCTCGGCATCCCCCCGGAAGAGCTGGAGGAAATGGCTGGGGAGAGGGCTGGGAAGAATTTTGAATTCTCAAATTTGATTGGTCAGAAAACGTTGACTGATTTTCTATAAGAGCAGCTATAAATATAAACATGATGATAGACTGATTAATAAACAGAAGCTCCAAAGTCTTCAGGGTCAGAGCTTCATAGAGTCGCTCTGCGCAGAAACCGACGAGCCACAAACGAATAGCTGAGTGACCCGCGACTTCGCCGTCGATGTGCCTCGTCCGTGTCGATGTGAGCGGAATAATTAAACTCGTGTTCGCTGTTTCCCTATTGGAAAGATTTTGGCAAACTCTGCGTTTGGCAGCAGCCGCCAAACAACAGTATCTTAAAGCCCCGATTGGTAATCACTCGAATCGTGTCACACAGAAATCCAGCTCAGCTGAACTCTGCGCTCACCCGCTTCGTGTCGCTTGAGAAAATTTCGCCCTTACGTCGCACCATCACTGTCGCTGTACGGTCGCTTTTCGCTCTTCACCTCCTGTGTGGCGGTCGAAGGTGAAGTTTTATTTTTATGTTTCCAACCACAGGAGAGAGGATGCTATACCTGACAGCTTCCCAGTAACAAGCTGCATTCTGTTCTACTTTATTAACTTCAAGAGGTAGTCAAGGAACATTTATTATTATTCATTCTTATTTTATGTCATAGTACTAAAGTGGCTATAGCAGCTAACTTGTTTTGTGGGAATTCCACAGTGTTCAATATTTCGATAAATGGATAAATGGATAAAAGTTTGGGGTTTTTTTTATTAAAATTATAGGGGGTGCGGAAGCTTTCCCCCCATGGCTGTAAACTGTAAAGAGCAAGGAACAAACAATTGCACCGACAACTGTGTCCTAACCTGGATTCCCATCCTTTTCCTCTTCCTGTTCTTCCTCCTCGTCTTCATCTGTACTCTCTTCGGATGACGATTCTGCACTGTCTGAATGCAAGAAGAACAAAGACGTCTGATAATCATAACTATCGGATCAGAATGAATGACTGAACTTGTAAACATTCACCTTTAGTTCCATAGCATTATTACTACACCTAGTGGTCAAACATAGGAACTGCAACAAGGATTACTCTTCAAAATTCACGCTTTGACTCCAAAAGGTTATTATTAATAGAGATTAGCCCTGTGATGGCACGGCAGGCTGTCCAGGGTTTACCCTGCGCTCGCCCAGAGTTGGCCGAGATGGGCACCAGCCTCCCAGCGACCCTAATTAGGTGGAGACGGCTTAGAAAATAAATGAGTGAATGATAAAAATTAATTATAATTATTTATGTATTTCTGTAGTCGGTGCCATGGTGGCGTAGTGTCCAAAGACATGCACAGTAGGCTAATTGGCTGTTCCAAATTGCCCCTAGGTGCGAGTGTGAGTGTGAACAGGTGACTGTGTGTGTGTGTGTGTGTGTGCGCTGGCCCTGCGATGAATTGCCGAGCTGTTCAGGGTGTACCCTGTCTTCGCAGGGTCCATCCTCCCAGCAGCAACCCTAGTAGGATGAAACGGTTTTGCAAATGGATGAATGAATGAATGAACTGAAATCCAAAAGAAAAAGAATACACACTAACCCGGCGGCGTATACATTACCTGAACTGGTGTACTCGTTGTCAGTCTGATTATCTGCTTTGGAAGCAAAATAAAAAGCCATTTAGGAAATTTTAGGAAACATATCATATCAGACTAATAGTGACATCATGGCTGGAGGCTCTCAGAGAGTTACTCTGACAGGAGGTGTGTCCACAGGCACTTTAATCCCTCCATCGCGGTAAACCCGGACAAGTCTGTACTGGCGTTTCTGTGTGGGGTTTGCGTTTTCTCCACATGCTTACGTGGGTTTCCTCCGGGTACTCCGGTTTCCTCCCACAGTCCCAAAACATGTGCATTCGGCTAACCGGCCGTTCCAAATTGACCCTAGGTGTCGCGAGTGTGTCGTCCTGCGACGGCCTGGCGAGCTGTTCGGGGTGCACCCCGCCCTCGCCCATATTCGGATGAGACAGGCTCCAGCCTCCAATGATATTTAGTGTATTCATATATTGTTATGATGCGAACGGTTTATCCCGGCCTGATACACGGCTGTATGTGGAGGGAAGTGATTATCTCTGAAAACACTCCATTCCTGAGAGATGATTAGCGAGATCAAGGAGAGCTACAGGGTACAGCTGATAAAAGGAGAAGTCAGGAGGAGGAGCAGGAGGAGGAGGAGGAGGATGACTGAGGCGAGATATAAGGCTGTAGTGCCCTCTGGTGGAGGAATGGCGGTATAGACGGCTTACCTTTCAGATCTGAGGCCGGAATATCTCCGTTTCTGTAGGGAGAAAAAGGAAAATTAGTTCCTTTAAATTACAGAGAGACAGACTGATGTTGATGATGTCATGCTTGATGTACGTGATCAAAAATTCCTTAAAGAGCACAAAAAAAAAAAAAGGTTCGGAATTGAGTCAAACACATTAACATTCATTCGCTCATTCGCCAAAACTTTTAGGGCTGCGGGGAGACCGGTGCCTATCTCGGCCGACTCTGGGCGAAGGCGGGGTACACCCTGAACAGCTCGCCAGAAAGTCACAGGGCAACACACACAGCCATTCACACTCACACTCACATAAAGGGGCAATTTGGAATAGCCAATTAGCTCAATCTGCAAGCTTTTGGACTGTGTGGGAAGAAACCGACGTACCCGGAGGAAACCCACGCAAGCACATAGAGAACATGCAAATTCCACACAGAAACGCCCTCGCCGTGGCCGGGACTCGAACCCAGGACCTTCTTCCAAATGAGTGAATGTATGAGGAGTTACAGTGAACCCTCTAGTGGACAAACTATGTATTACCAACACTCATAACGTCAGCCGTTATAAACACTGATACTAATTTATCCTCAACGGACTGGAATCTAGCAATAATACTGGCACACCACCTTATCTCATGAGCTCTTATCTTTATTATAGTGCACTAAAATACCAAACGTATTTTCATTTTCACCTTTTTAACCATTATCAGGGACGCAGGGAGGCTGGAACCCGTCCAAGTCGACTCAGGGTACACCATCGCAGGACAACATAATGACACGACCATCTACACTCACACTCACATTCATATCTAATCAGCCTAATGATTGAATGTCATTGGGCTGTGTTAAAGGAAACTGGAGTACCCGGAGGAAACCCACGGAACATGCAAACTCCACACCGAAACGCCCTCGCCGGGCACGCAGCTCGAACCTTGGGACTTCGTGCTGGGAGGGGGATGTGCAAACCTCCAACCCACAGTGTTGACTTCTTTAAAAGTAATTTGGTGCCAGGCGACATGGTGGCGCACGGGTTTGCACGTCCACCTCACAGCAAGAAGGTCCTGGCTTCGATATCCCGGGCTTGGGCGTGTCCGTGTGGAGTCTGCATGTTCTCCCGGTGCTTGTGTGGGTTTTCTCCGGGTACTCCGGTTTCCTCCCACAGTCCAAAAACATGCACGGTAGGCTAATCGGCTGTTCCGAATCGTGTGAGTGTGTGTTGGCCCTGCAATGGTCCGGCGTGTTGTCCAGGGAGTACCCCGCCTTTGCCCAGAGTGGGCCGGGATGGGCGCCAGCCTCCCCGCGACCCTAATAAAGCATAAAGTGGTTCCGAAAAACTAATGAATGAATAATTTAGTGCCGTCTTTAGGACGAGCACTCGGGGCTGTTGATGCCTGCGTATCTGTTTTCAGTTCTCAAATTCTGAGTCTGTCCATTGTTGATCCTGTTGGCACGCTACCATGATATCAGCCCATCATAACCGCAGGTCCTGAACCACGTTCCTTAATTTGCCTTCCTTTGTGTGATGAAAGCCGGAGTAATGTGACACATGCAAAAAAAAAACCCAGCTGCGCTAATTTCCAAACCAAAATCCATACGCAAATATCGTCTCCAACTTTCTCCGGTGGTAAGACTATTATAGGAAAGCACTGAATAAAGTTATTAAATTCTACACGGTCCCACGCTACATGACAAACTGAATGAAAGAAATGGTGTGTTGTTGTTTCTACGGGCAGTACAAACTGAAAGGAATGCCTCGATACAAGCCCGACACCAGTACAGACTTGTCCAGGTTAGCAGGAGACAGACACGCCTCCTGTTAGAGTAACTCTCTGAGAGCCTCCGGAGATGATGTCACTACTAGTCAGATTACTCTCTCACTCTCTTGCCAAACCGCTCCATCCTATTAGGGTCACAGGAAGGCTGGAGCCTATCTCAGCCGACACTGGCAGAAGGAAGGCAGGGTACACCCAGACCATCCATTCTCACTCACACTCACAGCTAGGGGAAATAGGGAGCAGCCAATTAGCCTAATGAGAATGTCTTTGGACTGTAGGAGGAAACCGGAGTACCCTGAGGAAACCCATGCAAGCATGTGGAGGACATGCAAACTCGGGCTCGAACCCTGGACCTTCTTGCTGTGAGGCGGACATGCTAACCACAAATACTACCAGAATACATAAATATAAATTTTTATTTTTAATAAATAAATACTATATAAGGATGTACTCTTCTTTACAAGGGTTTTTTTTTTAATTAAATTAAAAAAAAAAAAAAAAAAGGGAAGAGATGAGAAGAAGGAAGCGCTGGTGTGGAGGAAACAGGAACGACTCCGATAAAATCAGTGAAGCGCGCAGCGGTGGGTTACTAACCGAACCCGATGTACCTTTTCCAGCAAGCTTTCATTCGCACACTCTTTCTGCGCTATCAGTAGAGACACAATAACAGGAAATGGGGGCGTGCCCTTGGTCTCGCGCCGTTCGAGTTCACTGACCCACTTCCATGTCACACGCAGCTGCAGCCTGGCTTTAAGCATATTGTTCCGTTTAGTATGGAGCAACAGACGGCTCATTGATTCAGGCTGCCTCTTGAAATCTCACGGTGACATCACCGTAACGTGTGTTAGAACGCCTGATATCGCATCTCGGCGGACACTGTTTATGGAAACGGACCCACGTCCACGTCTCCTAAATTGCTCCGAGCAGTAAAACCTGTTTCACACATTTCACAGTACTTTGATCTTACTTGATGTATAATTATTACACACACGTCCCCTCGTACAGCCAACGTCATGACCCCAAAACAAGAGTTATCAGAGGATGAAACCATGCAAAGGGTGTTTACATCACAAACCCACTTTGTAAGGGTTGGTACCTGTCTGTACAGGAAAGAGAAAGACATCAGAATAGAAAGAAGTGAAAGCCTCAGTTGCAACTCAGCTCACAGTAGAAATCAAGCCTTGTCTGTTTTTTTTTTTTTTTTTTTTTGTAGTGTTCGGGTCACAGAGATACCAACATTGCTAGCAACAATATATTGGCATGATGCGGACTCTGTACGAAGGTGTAGTACACCCTGATCTATCGCGGGGCCGACAAACACACACACACATAACTATTCACGATTACACTGACACCTAGGATCGACAAGGTGAGCGACTATCAACCTTGAGATCGCGAGTTCAAACCCAGGTTGATGCCACAGCCATCCCTGACCGGGGGTCCATGGGAGCTAATTGGCCGAGCTCTCATGGGAGGGAGGGATGGCATGCGCTCACTTTCCTGTCACTCACAGTGATCACCAGCCAATCATGGGCGTCTGTGAGCTCATTCGTACGAGGGGGCGGATAGCACTTTCCCTCCGAGTGTGTTCGATTGCCCCCAAATACGCATGAGCAGCAGTCCGTAAAGAGGCGGGTGGCCGCATTGCAGGTCATGGAGGGGGCATGTGCATGCTTACGCCCCTCCCTGGTTGGTGGTTGTCGTGTGTGAGGGAAGGAAATACTTGACGGATTGGAATTGGACAAAATTAGAAAATGGAAAAAAATCAATAAAATACAAACTTAAAAAAAAAAAAAAGAACAGCCTCTGTGGAGAAAACAAGAGTACCCAAAGGAAACCCTCGCAAGTGCAGGGAGAACATGCGAAGTCCACACAGAGACGGCCTCGGCGAGCCAGGGACTCGAACCCAGGACCTTCTTGCTGTGAGGTGTAGGTGCTAACCGCTAAGCCACCGCGCCAAGTAGCTGTTATCAGAATCAATCCTGTATCCTTTCCATTTCAGCACATTCTATTTTCTCCCGATTGAATTTAATACAGGGCGGTGAAGTGGTTCGCCCACCCGCCTCACAGCAGGAAGGAAGGTCCAGGGTTCTTGTCCGAGGCTCGGCGAGGGCGTTCCTGTGTGGAGTTTGCATGTTCTCCCCATGCATGTGTGGGTTTCCTCCGGGTACTCCGGTTTCCTCCTTCGGTCCAAAGACATGAAGGCTAACTGTTTGTTCCAAATTGCCCCTAGGTGTGAGTGTGAGCGTGAATGGTTGTGTGTCTGTTGCCCTGCGAAGGTCTGGCAAGCTGTTCAGGGTGTACCCCGCCTTCACCTAGTGCTGGCTGAGATGAGCTCCAGCCTCCCTGTGACCCTGATAGTAAGTGGTTCGGCAAATATATGATTTATTTTCTGCTTTCCATTTGTAGGACGGCGTCAAATATCACTGTGATTAGACCTTTCCAAAACATACCTATCCTCCGATAGGTACGTTCCACAATAGTCTGATAGGTTATCAGGTCTAGCCTGTTTAGTGAGCCTTGTTTACCCAGGTTTGTGTTTACACTACTATCTATCGCAACGAGAGAGAGAGAGAGAGAGAGAGGGATGCACGACGACGGCTTGCTGGAATCAGGCCAAGCCATTGTGGTCATTAGAGAAAACGAGTTGGACGTTTCGATGTGGTTCCTCTTCTATACACAGCTGTCGGAGAAGACAAGAGGATGGTGATGACTACTGCAAATACTCTACGCCCAACATTACAAATAAGGCATTTCCATTGAAAAACACCAAGAGGCACTAAATGGGCAAAGCACTGCACCCAGAGATACATGGGTGTCACATATCAGCTGAAATAATGAAGTGAATTCGATTGGATAAGTAGTTTCAGCCTTCTGTTACAGACGACATACAACGGTAGGGATGAGTCACCGAGGTTTATTTTACAGTACAATAAAAGGAGACCTCAGGGGGAATATCCAAAAACATATACAGAACATTAAGCATAGCAAAAAGAATGCTGCGGCACCAGTTTCTGGGTACTGCTTTATAAAACACAAATTAGCCGACATGTTAGCTATAGCCATGACATATCAAAAGTAAATAGACACCATCATCATTTTTAAAGATTTATTCACAGGTATACATATACATCGTAGCCAACTTGATGGGTATACCTCAGGGTTTTATGCGAAGTTCACCCTCAGGTTGACCCTCTTCAAAAATCAGACAACTTTTTTGCTTCTGGTGTTCACGGCATAGCTAGTTGCCATACAGGCGTTTCTCTGTGGAGTTTACATGTTCTCCCCGTGCTTGCGTGTGTTTCCTCCGGGTACTTAGGTTTCCTCCCACAGGCCAAAGACATGCACAGTAGGCTAACTTGCTGTTCCAAAGCATCCCTAGGTGTGAGTGTGAGTGTGACTGGTGAGTGGAGTGTGACTTAAACAGTGAAATGTTTTTGCAAGATGTGTTCTTAAAAGGAAAACAGCAACCTGAACATTGCTCATGTTTCATCGTGTTTTTCTGTTTCTCTTCTTATACACCAGTTTAACAACAACTTTATTAAAATATATTTACAGCCACTCAACCACCCACCTACCTACCTACCAACCAACCTACCTATCTACAAGGGGTGCCGGAAAAAAAATCGATCCACGCCTGAATCGCGATTCTTATTTATTAGCATTCTGAATCAAATTTTCAAGAATCGATTTTTAAGAACACTTTTTTTTTGAGCATTTCCAACCTTACTCACAGCGCGTACCGTTTGTCCAGACACGGCCTCCGTCGTGAATTGTTCCAGTGAGTGG
>JAQMYF010000008.1:26285858-26299633 GCA_030014195.1 Neosilurus mollespiculum
TTTGTTTGTAATGGTTATGAATCAAACATCGGTTTGAATCAAGAATCGATTCTGAATCGAATCGTCACCCCAAAAATTGGAATCGAGTTGAATCATGAGTTGTTGTCACATCCCTACTACCTACCAACCAACCAACCTATCTATCTACCTACCTATCTGTCCATCCATTTATCAATCTATTCACCTACCTACCTACCTACCTGTCTATCTATCTACCTACCAACCTATTTACCTACCTACTTACCTTTCCATCCATCTATCTATTTATCTACCTACCCACCTATCCATCCACCTACCTGCCTACCAACCTATCTACCTACCTACCAATCTACTTACCTACCTATCTACCTGTCCATCCATCTATCTATTTATCTACCTACCTATCTATCCACCTACCTATCTACCTACCTGTCTACCTACCTATCTAACTACCTACCTACATATCCACCCATCCAGACACTGGACAGTGTCAGTATCATACGGAATAATAAGAAAGGGTGTGTGTGTGGATCCAACTGGTTTCACGTTTCTTCAGTGAAAAGTAAGGGTTTATTATTTGGTTACGGTTAAATCCACAGCCAATCACAGTTTGTAAATTATCCACTGCTCAGTCTGGATTTTATGGAATAGACTGGGAAGGAAACCTGAGTACGTTATCCTACCCTGTTTGAAAGATTTTTCATTTTAATAACACAGGATCACAGTATCGGGCTTTCGCATTTCGAGGAGTGCCATGTGCGAGTGTTTGTACTAATGAGTCAAAGTCAAGTGAAGTGAACGAGAACGCAGGCGTAACGTAAACGGAATTACATCAAGTTCAAATAACCTGATGACATGAACCAAGTTGCAGATATCACAGTGAGAAAAAACTACACATACGATACATCATTCGCTCTCTTGCCGAACCGAATCCTATTAGAGCCACGGGGAGGCCACAGCCTATCTCAGCCGACTCCCTCGTACACCCTGAACAGCTCGCCAGTCCAGTGCACAACCATCCACACTCACCCTCACACCAAGGAACAGCAAGTTTACCTAATGTGCAAGTCTTTGGACTGAAGGAGAAAACCGGAGTACCCGGAGGAAACCCAAACAAGCACAGGGAGAACGTGCAAACTCTGCACAGAAACATCCTCGCTGAGCCCGGGACCCGAACCCAGGACGGCTCACCAGGCCATTGCAGGGCAACACACACAACCAATCACACTCACACTCACATCTAGGGACGCTTCGGAACAGCCAGTCTGCCTACTGTGCATTTTGGACTGTGTGAGGAAACCGAAGTACCCAGAGAAAACCCAGGCAAGCACGAAGAGCACATGCTAACGCCACACAGAAACGCCCCGAAGCCGGGAATCGAACCCAGGCCTCCTTGCTGTTAGGTTAGCTAGCCACTGCGCCACCGAGTCGCCACGTGAGAATATGTCCAGGGCAATTAGACCTAGAGCCATACGCAAATTTAACCAATACTAGAGCAAAACATTCCAGACGTTTACAAGGAGACATGTCCTGATGAACTTCTTCCTGTCGTCCTGGCGCGTGCGAATTTCCGCCCTCTGAACATCGATTACCCCGTGATCCTTATTTCCCCTCCGCTAATATTGACAATATGTCTTCCAATAGAAACGCTTCTGGACAGAGTGGACATGCTGTCTGTCTGCGTCTGCTGTTCGTTACGCCTTCGTTCTCAAAAAAGATCTCGATTTATTTCCGAGTATTTGTTATGAAACCGGGGCAGCATGGTTGTACGGTAGTCGGCACACAGCAAGAAGGTCTTGGGCTCAGTGTGGAGGCTGCATGCTTGTGTGGGTTTCTTCTGGGTTCTTTGGTTTTCTCCCACAGTCCAAAGACATGCACATTAGGCTAACTGGCTGTTCCAGATTGCCCCTGTGTGTGTGTGTGTGTGTGTGTGTGTCCCACCTTCGCACAGAGTGGGCTGAGACAGGCTCCAGTCTCCATGTGACCCTAGTAGGATCAAGCAGTTTGGAAAATAACTGGACGCTATAAAATATGATCTTGGAAGAGAAGTGTTGGGGAAAGACCTCAATTCTGATAACGTGGGTGATGCTAACTGCCCTGCTTCGCCAAATACCAGGCAGCGTGACTTGTGAACCAAATCGGCCTTTATTACTGACTGCCGACATTCTTGTCCACCGGGTTACCCGTTCTACAGCGCGGGTCTCAAACTCCCGCCCCGGGGGCCACCTCCAGCCCCACGACCTCGGCCGACGCTGGGTGTAGACGGGGTAACCTCCGAACGGCTCGCCAGTCTATCGCACACACACACACAACCATTCACACTCAGCAGACCACGCAAACTCCACACAGCCCGCTTCAGGGTCGCGTGAAGGCCGGAGCCCGTCCCTGCCGACACCGGGCGAGGCCGGGGTGCACCCTGAACAACCCGCCGGTTCCTCCCAGGGTCAACACACACGCAACCCTTCACACTCACACACCCAGCGGCAAAATCCAGAACAGCCAGTCAAGCCTAACGACCATGCCTCTGGACTGTAGGAGGAAACCGGAGTACACGAAGGAAACATACGCATGCGCGGTCGGGACCTCCACACAGACACGTGACTCGAACCCAGAACCTTCTTGCAGGGATGCGGACGTGCGAACCGCTTCACTGGTGTGTTATTGCGCGTTTGTAGCTAGTCCCCATGCAACTGGGATGGATCCTGAACAGATTCGATTAAAAAAAAAAAAACATACTGGTACATTGTCAACTGACATCATCATCACCATCATGGCATGACAAGCAGGGTTATTACACCGTTATAAGGAGGATTAGACACCACGCCGCTGTGCAGCTTCTAATAAAATAGTTCCAGGTTGTAAGACGAGCGGATTGATACACGAGTAACAGAGATGAACAGATACACATTAGCATCACTTACCCGTCTTCCACTTCTTTTGTGTCGCTGAAATTAGCCATGCTCGCCACCATAGCACACACACACACACACACACACACACACACCTGCGCGCACACAAAAGAGCCCGGTTTCAGTCAGAGCCACCTGCGCGTGCCTTGCGATGCGACTGTTTGTAACGCGCGTGACGTTTGTAATGTAAACGAACAAGGAAGGACGAGGTGCGCGAGCGCGCGCGCGCTGCCCCTTTCTTCACCTGCACGAAAACAACAAACCCTCTGCACCCTGAGAATACACACTCACACATTCACACACCTCCACACATCCAATTACACCATACAACCCCCGAGTTAGGATAACCGCACCTGGATGTTTGGGATGTTTTCCCCCCCTACCCGTATCGAGAAACGATGAATAAATCCAACAACACGACGCGCGATATAAAGCCGATCTCAATGGTGTACGGATGGGTGGATGCACGAGCTGCGTGATGCTGGACGAGATGTGGATGCTATACAGATCAGGCGAATGCTGAGGAGCGAGAAGGGGCGGGGGAGTGGGCGGGGTTTAATGGTGATAAAAAAGCCCGCTCTCTGCTTTTGGCCAATGATTTACAATCTCGCGCTCTCTCTCTCTCTCTCTCTCTCTCTCTCTCTCTGTGTGTGTGTGTGTGTGTGTGTGTGTGGGTGTGGGTGTGTGGGTGGGGTGTTATATCTTTAAGACCAAATGTCCCCTAAAGGACATCAAAATCTGCCAAATAAATAATTAAATAAATAAAATTAAAAGATTTTGTTGCAAAAACTAAGAACTAAAATGTTTAGTGTTTTGGGTACTTAGGTTGAGGTTGAGGATAGATTAAAGTGCAATACTACTTTATAGAGCAGTAATTATAAGAATAGTCCTCACAAGAACAGTAAAACAAGGGCTGAATGTCTGTGTGCGTGTGGGTAATATGGTTGCCAGATTTACCATCTTTAAACCTATAATGGCCATTTAAAACCAGGCAAGTTTTGAATTATGATTTTTAAAAAAATAATAGATAATAAATAAATAAGTAAAAGGTTCAGAGAACCGTCCATAATCAAATTTCTTTTTAAACAGATGATGTTATTTTTTAAATAATTTCAGCCAATTCTATAAAAAATAAATAAACGTGTGAAATGTGTTGATTTGGCATCCCATTGCTCGTATAAACTCAGGTCATTTAAGGTCTCAAGTCGTAGGAGGTTACTTATGAACCCTGTTTTGGTGTCTGCAGGTCTGGGTTGTTTTGCACATTTGATTTATTTTATACTGCATCTTTTACAAGTCGAAACAGATTTTCAAAGCAAACAAATGAAAACCCATCCAGGATATTTCCCTATTTACACCCAGTGTTCCCAGTATAGGCTCTGGAACCACCACAACACAAGCCAGTAGGTATCAGTTGGGGAAAGTGAATAAATAAAATGATTTTTTTTTAAATGCTTTCCTGCGATGGTCTGGCGAGGTGTTCGGGCTGTACCCCGCCTTCGCCCAGTGTCGGCTGAGATAGGCTCCAGCCTGACCCTAGCACTATAACGCTGTCGTAACTCACAGTCAGGGTTAAAGCAGGATCTGGAGCGTATCCTATCCTGTACTATAAACATTATCTAGCCTCTTCAACTTACTGTCTGGTTGCATCTACTACATTTTAGCTGGATCAGATTAAAAAAGTAGAGTGAACGACTTATTTTAAGTCATGGTGGACAAAGAAAACTACAACGCTGGATGCATAGAAATAAAAAGCTGAGTTGATGAAATGTTTTATAGCTACCATACACAGCTGTTTTGGTTCAGTAATATAATTAAGTCTTGTATTAGATCATTTTTGTAGAGGTCATCCAAAACCACAGTTGTGTTAAAAAAAAAAGGAAGAAAGAAAGAAAGAAAGAAAAAAAAATTGGGGATGCTGTGAAAATGTTAATAAAAACAGAAAGCACTTACCTGAAAAATCTCGTAAAGTTTTGTGTATGTTGACAGTGATAGATTTACTATTTTATGAGAAATATGAGCAACACATCTGTAAAAAGTTGCAACATGGCAACCAGAGGCTTGGAAAAGTAATTGGTACTAAAAAGAAACATCTGGTGGAATATTGCAAAACTAAATAGCATAATTGGCAACATTTCAGTGACACGATTGGGTATAAAATGCACATCTGACTAGGGGTTGGGGGGGGCATGTACAAATTATGGAACAATTTCAGAATAATGTTCCTCAACGTTTGACTTTGAATATCTCATCATCTAGAGTACATAATATCCTCAAAAGATTTAGAGAATCTGGAGAAATCTCTGTGTAAAAGAGACAGGGCAGAAAATCAATACAGGCGGCACTGCATTAAACAACAGGCATGATTCAGTCGTAGAATGGGCTCAGGAGCACTTCCAGAAATCCTGAGTAAAGTCATACTTAATTGGAGGTATACTGTAGTGCCAGCTTGACTTTTTTTATTTTTTAATAAATAAAATTGGTGGGAAATGTTGACAGTGCCACTAAATTGCTCCTTTTTTCCTTTATTCAAACTCCCACTAACCAAGTTGAGATCATTCATCATCCACCCAAAGGGTCCTATATTAAGTAATAATCTTTAGGTATTATAGTAGTGTAACAAATAGCAAAAATAATATATTGGCAGATCAAAGGATCTTGAATATTCAAGGTGATGCAAACAAAACAAAAAAAACCATCAAACATCTCAAAGGTAAATAAATAAAAAAGGTTAAAGAGAATCAAATCATTATTTGCACACACTAAACTTAGTGATACAGGAGAGATGGTGCTGAGGTCTGTTGGAGGCCCAACCTCAACTTGAACACCTTGAGCTTGAAGAACTCGATGTGTGGTTTCAGTAAGATGGAGCTACGGCACACACACAGCTCGAAGATCTTTGGACGTGCTGATGGAAATGTTTCGGGAGCTGGTGATCTCGTTGGGTGGCAGCCCGTTCCTCTGACCTCGCCCCTTTGTTATTTTTTTTTCCTGCGACGCTACCTTTAATCATGAGTGTATACCCATCGACCCCGAACTCTTCAGGCCCTTAAGGTCGCTATTCAGCAGGAGATCGCCATTGTTCCACCCGACACGACCCGTCGAGCCAAGGGAGCCTTCAGAAATCACCTCCAAGAGTGTACAGACGATGATGCCACCATGTCTTCTTTAAAACATCATGAATAACAACTTTACGGAATGCAGTTTCATGCGTGCAAATAATAATTTGATTACCTGAATCGTTCATGTTTTCATTTAGCGTCGTAATGTGGGAGGTTTTATTGGGTCGCCCTGTATATGGACACAGTCCTGTTGTCAAATCTAACCAGCTGAGACATTTCTTTATCCTGAACACTAGGTGTCGTCACACTACAAGCTGTAGATCCATATTATGACCCAAACCTAAACATCTGGACGGCCTTGTCGTTGGGACATTCAATCGAACAGCACCAAAGACCTATTATCTGTTGTAATTTTTTAAATGGGATATCAGAGCTCACATAAAGTCAGGCAACACAATAAGACATAATGAGGATGATGATGATGATGATGATGATGCCTCCAAGTGTAAAACTGAAAGTATACTTCTGGTCATGCAAGGGTTGTACAAGGTCATATTAATGTGTAACAGAAGTGCTGCTGATCATGATGGTGGAAAAAAAATGTAAAGAAAAGAAAAAAAATGAAGAAAGAAAGAAAGCCTGAGTAAATATTTAACAGGAAGTCTCGTGGGAGAGTCAGCTAAGGAGAGGATCAAGGGCTTTCCTATCGATCACACACTTGCCCGGAGTGGATGAGTGAACCTACTCTTCATCTCGCTCTCTCAGGGAGTATACGGTTTGTGTCCCGGCCGGAGGCTCGGAATAAACTTAGTAACACTAACACTCAGTGCTGTCTTCAACAATTTCATCTTTGAAAAGGTTCCTATGTTGATTGTATGCGATGATGTATTAGAAGCGTATTGTATAGAGTTATATCAATTTACTGCACCTGTATTCATTTTCAATGAGAGAGAGAGATAGAGGGGGTGGGGGGGATCAATATTCTCCAGCTTCTGACGTAATATCTTTCCCAGGTGTCAGGTATTAGAGTACAAACCCAGGAATCATTTCGTTTTTTTTCCTGTTTGGGTGTCTGGGGTTTTTTTTTTTTCCTGTTTTGTTTTTTTTCTGGAGTTACTTTTAGCTTGGTGCGCCTCACACCAAGAAGGTCCTGGGTTCGAGTTCTGTGTACACCCTGAAACTCATTAGTTCCACGGAGGAAACCCACGCAAGCACAAGGAAAGTATGCAAACTCCGCACAGAACCGCCCTAGTCAAGCCCGGAGTTCGATCCCAGGACCTTCTTGCAGTGAGGCGTACGCCAACATGCCACCCCATTTATAACCAAATATAAAAACAGCGGTTTAGTGGTTGGCACGCCCGCCTCACAGCAAAAAGGTCCTGGGTTTGAGTAGTGTGTACACCCTGAATGGTTCGCCAGACCATCACAGAGCCAACACACACAACCGTTCACACTTACGTCCACACTTAGGGGCAGCCAGTAAGCCTACTGTGCATGTCTTTGGATTGTGGGAGGAAACCATGTCGGAGTTCCATGGCGGAAACCCACACAAGGAGAGAATGCAAACTGGTGGTCTTCAAGGTGGTCTCACCAAGATGGCTGCCACCCGGCTTCAGAATTGAGACACTAATGTACAATATAGTCTTTTATTTATTTATTTATTTTCTTAATTGAGATCAGTGATTGAAACAGGTGGAAGGCGTGGCTGCTTGGTTGAAGTGGAAACCTAAACCCACACCAGCGCTTTGCAGATGAGATTGAACACCCCTGCAATAGACTGACAAAAAGTACATGTACACATGGTGTCCACAATTAGTGAGACCAGAGAGATCAGTCCAGTCCAGTTGCTGCACATTGCTTACGATAGCTCCGCCCCCAGTCAGGGGCATCAGGTGATGGTAAGGATCGGAGGCCAGTTTCCTGCAACAGGCTGATAAAGTTGCATTTGGTGGAAATATATATATATATATATATTTATTTATTTATATATTCTTAGCATTAAATACTTTCATTCCAAATTGTGTTGCTTTAGGAACAACTCAAGCTGGACTGCCAGGGTTCGCTATTGGTTTAGCTTGGCGTCATGATTATATTTGGGTTTTTCTTATAGTGATGTAACTACTAATAGTATATGAGCTGGTATCCAACATAACATTTATTTCCACCCAGTGTCGGGTTCGTTGCTCACCAACGTCTTGAATCAATGAGGGAAAAACTGAACCACTCCATAAAGTCTTCTCCAGCACATCACGATAACTTTCAATAGGGTTAAGGTCAGGACTCTGGGGTGCCAATACATATGTGAAAATGATTCCTCATGGACCCTGAACCACTCTTTCCAAAAGTCCATAGATGTGATAACCTGCTCATTCAATACATTCAGGTCATCAGCTGACTTCATTTTATTGCCATATTAATGTTGCTGAGCCTCGACCGGACCAACTGGAGCAGCAATGCCATAGAGATTACATGCTGTGGTCGAGGATAAATGCTCTCCATGAAAATATTAGAGCGTGAGACTTTTTTTGGCCGGGCCGTGTATTTCTAAGTAAGCACAGGTCTTGGTGTTCTCGGAGTTGATTATTAAGACACTACTGTGTGTTCTTGATGCAAGAGTGCAAAAGTGTGTGATGTGTGGCCATATAATACTTCAAAAACTTTTGAGGAGCTTTTATGTGTGTGTGTATGTGTGTGTGTGTGTGTGTGTGTGTGTGTGTGTGTGTTTGGCAGCCTGTATGTTTGTATGTGGTTTTCACACATGTGCTGACTGCTCACATATCCACAGCTGCTCAAGCCGACAACTACAAACGCTCTAAGAGTTCAACCGTTTCTGTGCCGGTGACTGAAGGGTTGTGAGTTTGAGTCCCAGTGAGCCACGACTGAGCAAAGCCCTGTTCCTGGTTCAGCTCTGACCCTGACTCAGCTGTTTCCCACTTTGAATCAGATCATCAGTTAAAATGAACAATTTCAGTCAGCTGGATAAACCAGGAAAAGGAGGGACAAAGGAAACGCTCACCCTTCATCCTCACATCTCCTCCCGTCTTCCCAACGCCCGGCCCTTTTCCGGGACTTTATAAAAAAAAAAAAAAAAAAAAAAACCCACACAAATCCCACTCGGTCCCTCAGGCCAGGGAATCTCCCTCTCTTGTGCCTGATTGTACGCAGGAGACGGATTTAAGATCCAGATGAGTTTCCAAAGATGATTTTCTCACTAGAGACACAGCTGGAGGCAGGATATGACCTCATCACCCCCTCCTTAACGATACAGGAGACAGGAAGTACTTCTGACCCTTTGATCTTTTCAGTTATTTTTTTTCTTTTATAAGTTTGAAGATGAGGTTTAAGGTTGGCCTTTAATGTTTGATAGAAATATTACCTTTTTTCCAACATGAAACGTTACGGCTCTTCCTTTCTGTAATACAGTTTGATTGACGAGCTGCAGAGTGAAATGAATAAGGGATCAAACTCAAGAGGCTTTTTGTAGGAAATAATCATGGATAGGGTGCTGTGATGAATTTTATTCCTCTGACACCCCAGCAATTCACCAACACCAACCGTTTAATTTATTTAAAAACAAAGACTTTTTTATTTTTTCCATCCACTACTTACTTTATTAGATTAAAGTGGCTTTGCATCATCTGCTACACCTCTCTCTCTCTCTCTCTCTCTCTCTCTCTCTCTATGTTAGCAAGACAAACTCCTCAACCCTGAACTTTTTTGCCGTGATAAAAATCAATAGTGCTGTGGAGAAGTGCCAGTGCTTTACCTGTCCACATTTTACTAATTATACAATATAATGCTATGAGACAGGGGGCAGCACGGTGGCGTAGTGGTTAGCACGTCTGTCTCACAGCAAGAAGGTCCTGGGTTCGATTCCCGTACTCGGGGTGTTTCTGTATGGAATTTGCATGCATAGGTTTCCTCCGGGTACTCCGGTTGCCTCCCACAGTCCGAAAACATGCACAGTAGGCTGATTGGCTGTTCCAAATCGGCCCTAGGTGTGACTGTGAGTGTGAATAGTTGTAGGTGTGTAAGCCCTGCGATGGCCAGGCGAGCTGCACAGGTTTAGATTTAGAATAACTGTTTTAGTATATCTTACACAGAAACCTCAGCAGAAAAAGCACACCAACACCAGATTTTTATGGTTTACTCACTCACTCAATCCTCCAGGCCAACATTCACGCCAAAGGACAATTTGGAACAGCCAATCAGCCTAATGTGCATGTTTTCGGGCTAAATGAAACCGGAGTACCTGGCGAAAACCCACACAAGCAAAGGGACAACATGCGAACTCCACGCAGAAACCTCCGAGCGCCTGAATACGCTGCCGAATTTTATGCTTTGTTTTATTTATTTATTTATTTTTTAAATCATAGTGCAGAAGAGTGGTGTAACTGTGCGTCTTTAACTCCCTTTAAGAGTGTTACTATATACTACATGGAAACATAAAGAAAACTAAACAAGGTTTATATCAATTGTTTTTTCATGTTCTAACCATTAGAGGCAGGTCAGATGAGCCGTGTGCACTCCGAGCCGAGGTAAACGCTGTGTAGCTAATGGTGTCTATGTATAGTGTTTAGTATGTACTACATGGAAACACAAGAAAAACAAACTAAAATGAAATTTTTATTTTTCTATTTAAGAATAAGGTAATGTTGACGTCATCTGCTCGGAATGACCGTGACAAACCGTCATATTGATTCAAGAAATATCCACTCAGGATAATGTTTTTTTAATCCCCTGATAGTGGACCAAACAGATCTTTCTGTCTCCGTGTAGTATATACAATATGGTATATACCATAAGCTGAATGGGGGATGGAGGGTTGGACAGGCTAGCGTGACATAGACGTTTCATCAGACCACTCTACTGAAGATTCACAGGGTGTTTTTTTTTGTTTGTTTTTTTTAAGCCGGTCCCTAGACTAGTCTTATTTGGGACGTTTTCCTGTAACCCAAGAGGCACGGCTCAGAGGTCACCCAGCATCAGCGAATCAGCCTTCTCCCACATCCTTTATTTCATCATTTCCATCCTGATCAGCGCTCCTGTATGAAAGAAAGGTGTCGACTCCAGCACTCTGATACGATTTATTTAACATGCTTCCAAAAAGCTATTAGACAGTGAAAACTTTCAAGAAGGGAGGGGAAAGAAAAACTTTCTTTTCAAAGCAGGCCCGGTTGCTGTCCTTATTATCCTGCCAAGACTCATATATCTCTGACAAACACTCACACACGGCTCCGGCCCATCGGAGAGCAGGAAATCTGTGGGAGTGAAATAGTTTTGGTGGGGGTTTTTTTTGTTTATAATTCCCGTCACAAACTCCAGCTTGATTTAGAGACAATGTAGGTCCTGCGCTTTATTAGCGCATACAATGATGGAGTGATCGCTCCCACACGGACGTCCTGCTGTTCTTCATTTAATACCAGGCGGTTATTGCATCCATGCGGCTCAAAAGACGAGCGCACTGGACCGTTAATGCACGCACTAGGACAGACCGAGTCATGAAAGAAAATGACTTCCACTGTAAGGAAAAAAACCAAATCTGGTAATAATGTAAGATGGGAATCATCAGGCAGATGACAGATTGGCACCACACTGTGCTCATAACATGCAGGTTATCAGCGTAACAAGCTAGATGGATTGATTTATATTTAATTCTGCAGACACTGATCCATCCTGAACAACTTACATATCGATCTTTACAATTACATCTGACTTTTAATGATGTTTAATATTTAAGACTTTCTCACCTAGGTTCACTGGGGCACGATAGTGTAGTGGTTAGCATGTCCGCCTCGCAGCAAGGAGGCCCTGGGTTCGATTCCAGGGCTCGGTGAAGGCTTTTCTCTGTGGAGTTTGCATGTTCTCCCTATGCTTGTGTGGGTTTCATCCGTTGAACAGTTCAAAGACATGCACATTCGGCTAACTGGCTGTTCCAAATTAGCATTAGCCGTGAACGTGAATGATTGTGTGTGTTGCCCCGTGATGGTCTGGTGGGCTGTTCGGGGAGTACCCCGCCTTCGTCCAGAGTCAGCTGAGATCAGGTCTCCTTCTAACCCAAGTAGGATTAAGTGGTTTGGCAAATGAATGAAATATTGTTTTTTTATTTTACCCACCATGCAGTTCAGTGGTGGCACCAATGGGACGAAAAAAAAAAGCCATGCAGCAGGGCTTTAGTTTATTACTCTAATATCTCACTCGTCATCTCATAGTTCGCTAACTAGCCAAGCTGAGTTATGTAACTCAGTGCAACTTTGTCGTATTGCCGCAGTGAATTCTGGGAAACGGAGTCCAACATTTGCAGCGATGACTCAAATAATAAATTAGAAAAGAGGCTAGTGGATGTATGGTGTTTTCCTTTAAAATATTCATACAAACCAATTTGTGACATCACAGTGATGAGGTCGCGGGAACTGTCCCCTTATAGCTCCAGCCTCTTCGATCCTGAGCTCGGGTTACTGTCAGTGTGGTGTTTTTAAGTGAATATTCTGTGTAGATGTGGGTTTCCTCCAGATTTCTCCTAACATCCAAAATATACCTGTAAGTGAATATTATAACTGTACATTATTATTATTATTAATTTATTTTTTTATGTTGGTGTTTTTTTTTTTTTTACAGGAAATTAAGGAAAAATCTTCCAAACTAAAATCAGGCTAGCGATCTAGTGAACTTTATTGCACTTAAGAACTTGAGAGCACATGAAGGCGGCGATAATAGATTTCTTCACCGTCCGACGTGAACCTTTGAGAGAATATTTGCCTTCATCGTCACATTTAGAGGCTTCTCCGAGTACTTACTTTCTGTGGTAAAGATACATTTAGCTAAGCTTCAGTTCCTGACAAAAGCCACAAGCATCAGCTGTGGTTTCTACCATTAACACTGATGCAACGAATTTTGTCATTTACTGGAATTGAAGAAAAAAAAGGGGGGGGGTAGATAAGCCTGATCAATTCAAGGAGAAAGAAGGGATTTCTTACTCCTGACACCCTTCTGTCTTTCTTTCGTTTGCAAAGTTATATTACAGTATATTACAGTTTTTAGCTGTCGATCATCCAACCCGAGTCAGCTAGTGCGAGATCATCTTTACTTATATTTCTTTTCTTTCAGAGTCAAATCTGGACTTGTTTTGTTGTTTTATTTCTTCTGATGATGCCACACGTATCACATGGCAATAATTGCGAAATGTGATGCCCTATAAATTAGATCCTGCATCAGTTCCACTGTATTTCTCAGCGTAATGCTCTGGTAATCGAATCGTATTGGACATCAGCTCTGTTTAGGGGAAGCAAATATCGACTGCTTCTTTGAAAAAAAGAGGGGGGGGGGCAAAGTATAGACGATCTCTCGATTTGGTCAAGGACACCAAAGCTAGTGTGTCTTTGTGAAGCATCCTGTCTTTCACTGAATTTTTGTGTGTGGAAGGAATGAAACATATAGAGGAGAATAATCTGATCAGTGGGATGATGTCATGCAGTAGTTTAGTCATTAAAAAGACACAGAATATACATGGCCCTTCTGCTTCTTAATATATGGTAATATGCCTCTTATAATATGGTAATATGACTAAAAACTTAATATAATAATAATAAACAACATACTGTGCATTTTATATTCATTCATTATATTTAATTTAATAACATCACTTTTTAATTAATAATTAAAGAGGAACAAATTGGATCAAAATCCTACTGGTGGAGTATTATTACTTGTTATTTATTACTGTCACTATTATTATTTTTATTTTTTATATACATACAGTACAGACCAAAAGTTTGGACACACCTTCTCATTCAATGAGTTTCCTTTCTTTTCATGACTATTGACA
>JAQMYF010000008.1:26299733-26328704 GCA_030014195.1 Neosilurus mollespiculum
ACAGGTGCATAAATTAAAATGCAAATGATGTTGCGTTTGCATTTTAAAGGCATTTTTGGTCTGTGATTTTTTTCTCAGTTATTATTTATTCTTGCATGAAAGATGTACATTATATAGCTCTATGGACACAGGGACACTTGACCATTATACCCATATTTTCTCTCCAGATCATCCTGAAATTGTTTGGGGGGGGGGGGGGTGTTGATGTTTAGCTGCGCTCCCTTCTTGCACAGCTGCACCATCATGCTGGAACAAATTTGGATTCCTTCACCCTTCACTCTAAAAGGGATATTTGCTGCAGCACAGAAATACATTTTGATACAACCATTCAGTTTTTGTGAATAAGGATGTGATGGTCGGGGGGAGGGGGGGGGGTCCTACATACTCTTTTACATACTAAATTTGAAATTTCATGAGTGCTCTTTTTTTTAAATCCAGCATTACCTGAGATAATAAAAAATAATCATCAGGAGGCAACAGCATCAGAGTGATTCTAAGAAGCGAGTTAAAGGTTAAAAGGTGACCTATAATGAATTTATTATGCAGTACAGTCGGCTCGAGATGGAATGACTCATCCATGGAGAATATTTGGTGGAGTATTAAGTGCTGTCCTTATTTTACGGCTTGTAATGCGCGCGCGGCTCTCAGGGGCGATGGACTCGGCTAATTGCAGTACTAATTCACTCCAGGTCGGAACAGTTGAATAGGCTGCCTAGTGTTAGGTTAGTACACGTCCTGCAGCAGTGCGTTGCTCCCGATCCCGACCCATGTGTCCTCCCTGCCCCTATCAGAGCACCAGACATTTTCAGAAGTGTCCTCAGTTCCTACAACGCATTCCCTGATACCTGTTCGTTCCAGGTGGCCCATAATTCAGTGCGAGAGCACCGGCTACTTGTTAGAATTAATTGGGAGAGGGAACTCATTTGGGACGCGACGCGATGCGTTCTGACGTCGCACCGCGCTCTGCATCCAGCGTGCTCCGCGCGTGAACTGAACCGAAACGCTAATCCGAGGATGAGGAGGAGGAGGAGGATGAGGAGGATGAGGATGCATTGAACGGGACAGCCGGCGACGTCAGCGATCGATTCCCTGTAGCTGGTTTATGATGTGAGACGACCCGGCTGCACTTTGCAGAGACCGCGGGGGGAGGAGGACGTGCACATCCCCGGTAAAAGGCGACGCGAAAAGCCGACCCCGCACACGCGGTTAATGCGCCGCTGATCCCTCCCCGAGCGTCCGCCGAAGACCTGAAGAAGCATGCGCCGGTTCGCGCTGGACGTGGGGACGCTCGTGACTCTGTGCACCGTGTGCGTGTGCGACGCGTCGCGCGGCTGCGGGGAGATCCAGTGCGGCGCGCGAGCCAACGGCAGCGCCACGTCGGCGGGCTGCTGCGACTTGCCGCTGCGCACCTTCGCCGAGCACGCGAGCTGGCTGGCCCGGAAGCTGTCCGGGCTCCTCATCCTGCTCGCGCTTTTCGCCGTCGGCTACTTCGTCCAGCGGATCGTGTGTCCTCGGCACCGCCGCCGCGGCCGCGCACCACCCGAGCCCGAGTCGCTGTTAGGGGCGCGCGCCACCGCGTCGCAGGACACGCTGCTGGAGCGCTTCGAGGACGGCGGAGTGGACGGATTGTACGGGTTAGACGGTGTGGACGGTGTGGACGGGGTAGACGGCTTCACGTCGCCCGTGCTGCAGCCGCCGGCCTACGAAGAGGTCAAAGACCTGCCCACGTACGAGGAGAGTGTGCGCGCGGCCGGGGGGAGCGTCAGGCCGCCGGGTGCGGGGCGAGGGAGACCGGAAGCAGCCAGGATTTTCAGAAACTCAGTTTGACAAGGCATTTTTTTCACACACACACACACACACACACACACCCCCTCCCCCGAATTCTAAAACAGTGCAAACTCGTTTATCCCGAATTCAAGTGCAATTACAAGTGGTGACGGTGTGTTTTAAATGTAGGTGAGTCGTTCATGACCCAGAACTTTTCTAGTGCTGTCTTTTATTTTGTATGCTGTTTATAAGAGACACTGGACTGTATAATTAAAATATATCTGAGCATCTGAGCTGGGGATGGGGATGGGGATGTGGATGTGGAGGGGGGTTGGGAGGAGGGGGGTCATAGTGATATTTGTGGAATGATATTTTCAGCAAGTGTAACTGAAATAAATAATACAGCAAATATTAACCACGAACATTAATCAATCTGCTGTATGATGTGAAACAAAAATATCTGTGCAGTTAATATCTCTGTGGCCGGAGACTGTGAAACTGTCATAAGCTTATTTAGATTTTATTATTATTATTATTTTTTACACAATAACTGAGAGCAGAGACAAAAATAATCAGCATGTAGAAAATTATTAAATAAATAATTACCTAGATAAATAATAATTATTATTATTATAATAAATATTGTGATCCGGACTCAGGGTAAAGCAGTAGCCCGCTTTAGAACACTACAGCTGTGCAGGTGGCTATATCTAAGACACATCTGGGAAGGAAAAATTGAGGCATATATAATTCGGTTCAGCTGACCTTAAATTGGCATAGGAAACCATGGTCTTTGGTTTAGTGCAGATGTGCACCAAATGTTGACGAAACGCGGCCCAGGACTTATATAATTTCCAACATCAGTGTTTAATAAGGTGTAGCTAAAAATTGTGTAAAACTATTCTCGCTCGTTTTAAAATCTTGATGTTCTAAAAATATTTTCATCCCGACGGAAAAAGATGTTTCCGATCAAGGCTGGTGGTTTCATGCGCTTCATTAATCCGATTCCCTGGGTTCTGTATCATGTAGCGTTCTGCAAAGTTTGCTCGTATCCGTTATGACAGGCCTGTAATGCACAAGCCTTTAACATAAACACATTACCCAGATACATGGTCATTAGGTTACTAGATCTGATACATAAAAATTGGTCTTGGCAATTGAACGTTGCAATCCATATCAAACTTCCTCTGTAAACAGACAATTTGTGCCAGCAGTGCAGTTATTCAATACAGCTCTTGCTGGTCAAATAGAGGAAAAAATTGAGCCCAGATCAATGGGCATTATAGAGCATTAGAAGAGCAGGACTTTGGTGTTCGAGCTGCTTTTGGAGACTCTATACAACCTCCTTCAAAAAGTGCTTCGAAGAGTGTTTTAATTATAAATGATAAAGTAGAGCTATTCCTGCACACACCTTGCTTTGGATCGTGTCACTCAATCTGACCACCAAAACCAAGTTCGGAGTGTTTGACCTCTCCGAAAAAGCACTCGCGCCCCGGCAGGATGTGTGCACTTAGGACAAGTTTTTACAGAAAGTGAGGCGTTCCTCATTGAGTCATGGTCTGGCTTTTCAATAGCCATTCCATCACTCATGCATTAAGACTCACTTTTCTGACACTCAAGAGTTCCCAGAAGTGGACTTCTGGTTAAGACTGCCCTTTTACAAGGTTTTTTTCCCCCTTCTTTCTTTTTTCCCCCGAGCACAAACGAGCAGTGGCTTGTCCGAGACTCCTAAGGCTGAACAATGTGGAAGTGTAATAGGAATGGACGCTGAATGAATCACATGGTTTATTTTGTAGAATAACAGGTCTGAGCATGTTGTGTGAAGCTTCCCCTTTAATTAATCTCAAGTCGCCTGCTGGTCTGATTAGAAAACCAGCTTCACATGCAAACTGTACTTAGATTAAGACTCCACATTCTGCCTTTTATTGATGAGGGAATAAAGGAAGTGAAAGGATTGTTCAAATACAAATATGTTGCAATATGTTTCGTAAATTCCCTGCACATTTGCAAATTTAATTCTAGAATTCAGAATCTACGAGGCAATAATCTGATTACTGTACATAAGCATTATTAATTTACCTTGATTTGTTCGGAGTATATACAGAGTACTGGCCTGATTTTTCAGAACTTCGGTAATATACAGTGCCATGTAAACAACTATCTACTGGTGTAAACTGCATCATTTTAAGTCTAATAAAGACTTTCCCATTTACCGAAAACTTTCCTTCCTGACTACTGGAAGCATTATTATTCATTCGTCACTCATTCATTGTTTTTATAAGCCGCTCAATCCTAATTAAGGTCGTGGGGAGACTGGCGCCCATCTCAGCGGACTCTGGGCGAGGGCGGGGTACACCCTGGATGAGCCGCCAGACCATCGCAATGCCAACACACACACAACCATTCACACTGACACCTAGAGGTGATTTGGAACAGCCAATCAGCCTACTGTGCATATTTTTGGACTGTGGGAGGAAACTGGAGTATCCACAGAAAACCCACGCAAGCACGGGGTGAACATGCAAAACACCCGAGCCTGGGAATCGAACCCGGGACCTTCTTCCTGTGAAGCAGACATGCTAGTATTATTATTATCATTATTATTATTATTATTATTATTATGACCTCATTCCAAATCTCCCCATTCATATGGGAGGAGCTTGCATGTGACTCGAAAAAAATGGAGAGCCGCCATTCGTCACGGAGCACAGAAGTGCGCAATAGAGCACATCGTGCGATGGTAATGTAGGAGGAGCCATAAAATTGTGAAGGACCATCGGGGGGTGGGATGCCTTTACTTTTGCAGCCATGGTGAACATGCCCACCTTACAGTAAAAAGGTCCTGGGTTTTGGGTGTTTCTGTGAGTAGTTTTGCATGTTCTCCCCATGCTTGTGTGGGTTTCCTCCAGGTACTCCGGTTTCCTCCCACAGTCCAACGACATCCATATTAGGCTAATTGGCTGTTTCAAATTGACCCTAGCTGTGAGTGTGTGTGTGTGAGTGTGTGTGTGTGTTTTGGCCGTGTGATGGTCTTGCGAGCTGTTCAGGGTGAGATGGGCTCCAGCCTCCCTGCAACCCTAGTAGGATTAAGCAGTTCGGTAAACTATCGATCATTTACTTTATCAATATTTTCTCAGTCTGGTGCATATTTTGTGTTTGTTTAGTTCAGGCTTGCTAATGTAAACATTTTAATTGTTTTGCTGCCAGGTCATACAAACGGCACAATCAAAACATACACAATGTTGGAAAATTGGCTGTCTTTGTACGATCACGTGCTAAATGTTTAACTCTGGCATGAGCACTGCTGTTTTCGTGGTGTTTATACTTTCGGGAGCTGATCTCTGTTTTTTACTGATATACATCTAAATTGTGTAGATCAACACCAGACAATTTATACATGATTCAGACCAGATGAGAAAAAGAAATCAACATCTGGATTTGGATTTGGGGGTTTTACTGTAAAAGCATTGATCTACAGAAGAAAAGAGTTTTTTTTTCTTTGAATGTTATTAGAAATAGTCGTACTACGAAGACGAGCCGATGAAGACGAGCCGATGAAGACGAGTCTCCATGATGTCTGCACTGCACAATTATCATCACAGTGTTGTAGTCGTGGATAATAAATGATTGGTTGGTTGTGGAGTTAGGATCAGAAGTTGTAACGTAACACAGGCCCCACAGTGGTGGTTGAGGCGAAGGGGACGAAGGGTACAGATTACAGATGTTCCCCCCACCCCCCACCCCCAACCCTTGGTTGCTGGAATGTGTATCCATTGTGATGAGGGCCCACCTTTCAGAATGCCTCATGGCCGGCCCGACGTGACATGCTCACCGACAACTGATTTGCACCCACAGATGGCCAGTGACAACGTTCCAGCAGTGGGTTCTCTGCTACAATGCTACACCCCACTATTAAAAAGCCACTGATAGGAGAACCACATAGAATTACTCATAACTCTTGGAAATATCAACAAACACAGTAGCTATGAATAGGAAGTGTAAACAAAATAATTTTAAAAATGTTAAAAAATAAAAAAATGTGAGGTGGACATGCTAAGCACTTCGAAGCCGTGCCACCCTGTTGGTGGATCTTCTCTGGAATCTCACATCGAGTACATTGGTGTCATGTACTGTCCCATACAGTTTATCATTCAAAACTGCCTTAGAATTTAGTGCCGCATTAACACATGGCTAGTAGAATAGATATTTTACTGCCAAAATGATACACAGTGTAATAATATATGGAAAACTATGTTTGCTGTTTCTTAGAAATCTCTACGAAATGCTTGGATTCCTTCATTATTAAAACTAAAGGGCACTACTGTCCCTTAAAAAAAAAAAAAAAAAATCAAAGCTTATTCTCTAACGATCGGCATGGAAGCAATAGAGTTTGATGACAGCAAGTCTGGAGTAGGAGACAGACCGCAAATGCTCGGCTGTAACTCACTTAAAATGATGAACCTGATGGAAGCCATTAGTTTTACGATACATCATGGATGGGCTAAGTACATGTCAGTACACAGGCCCCTTCACATAGAATAAACACAGTAAACAGTTATGGACAGGAACGAAGAAACAATTGACCGGAAGATCTGAAAGAAACAGATGGAAAGAGACAAGGTCGGAAATCAAAAAGCTGTTTATTGACCATGACAGTCCAGAGAGACCAAAAAAAAAAGGTACCTCCACTATGCAGCATGGATAATGTAGCACATACCCCTATACGCCCTATATGGGTCTGAGTTTTCAAGATTAGTCTGTCGGGCATTTAACACCAGAGCCTAGTGGCTCATCAGAGCCAGAGATTATTCTGGTTTCTGTAGCGTGAAGCAACTAGGAGTTCAGTTCCTCCTGGATGGGACCCTAGTCCATCGCAGGTTACCTTCCCAGTATTTTTACTGGTACCCATTTACACTGCTGGGTGGACAGAGGCACCCTTGTGGTTAAGATCTTGCCTAGTCTTAGCATGGTGGAGGTCTAACAAAGGATTCGAACCCATGACCTCTTGATCATGAGTCCAGCACCAGAACCACTACATGACCGGCCATAATTTTCAAGGTCAAAGGTAATTCTCTTATTTGAAAGTCCATATATGGTTTCCTGTTAGTGTTACATAATAACTGCATGTCTACTGGCACTCATTTCCATGTTATAAGCGCTGAAAATCCTGTGTCCTTGAGTTTAACCTTCTGAGATCACCCAAGGCCAAAGAGGATTTTTCTGTTTGAACGTGGTTTCCCATCTGTCCGTCACTGCATCTATGGGTCGAGACCCCTTTCTTCTCAGTTATGACTAATTTAAAATTTAACATAGGAAAAGTCTATCTACAAACTTTGTGACCTTGCTCTGACCTTTACCTTTGACTTTGACATTCCAAAAGCAAATCATCTCTAGCTCTCAGGTAGGGGAGTGTCCCCACCAAGTTTGGTGAAAATCTATGCAAGGGTGTGGTTAGGAATGTCTTCACAGACAAACTGACAAACAGACGTTGGTGATTACACTACCTCCTCCAAAACCCCTGTTCTTAGTGTTTAGTTTTTGTCTTATTAGGGTTGCCATCGTTTCACAATCCATCCAGACCAATTTTTCATGAAGCCACCCACCTAGTGGTTAGCATGTTCGCCTGGCAGAAAGAAGGTCCTGGGTTTGAGTCCCGGGCTTGGGCGTTTCTGTGTGGAGTTTGCATGGTCTCCCCATGCTTGTGTGGGTTTCCTCTATGTACTCCGGTTTCCTCCTGCAGTCCAAAGACATGCACATTTGGCTAACTGGCTCTTCCAATTTGCCCTAAGTATGAGTGTGAACGGTTGTGTGTGTTGCCCTGCCATAGTCCGGCGAGCTGTTCAGAGTGTACCCGGCCTTCCCCGAGTGTCAGCACCATGATTTGAGTGAATGCTTCAAGTAAAACTTGTGTCTATGTCATGCTCTAAAAAGTTTATCGTATCAGGGCCTTTTTAAACTGGAACGTCAAAGTGCAGAGAACTGATCTGAAATCTGAAATGCATAGACAAAGTGTCTGAGGTTGAGAGTTGCTGTAGTTGAGTGCAATTCTGGATCCTTCTGACAGTCCTGGAAAATATTTTTACCAAAAAAAAAAAATCATTATACTGTAGCATTATATTAAGGGGTGGAAAATCAGTAGCCTGAACAATTTCCCCTTATACAATCTAAACCTATTCCCTTCTACCTGCCTGCCTTCTCCTTTCAACCCACAAGCACCAACCAGGAATCTAACACGTACTTCCTCGCAGAATTTCTTGTAACCTTTCATACAGCTTCTTAATAATTCTGTAACACACATGGTCTCACAGATGCCCACAATTGGCTTGTGTCTCTGTGGTGGACAAGGAAGAAAGAGAGTATGGCACCCGATCCATCTTGAGACCACCACCAATGTTGCAGTCTAGGACTTGTAGCCACTGGTGGCTGTGGTATTGTCGGGGTTTAAACTTGCTCTCTCTGGATGAAAGGATGAATTATAAAAGACAGGATGATGCATCTACTTAATTTGAAGTTGGGTTGGTGCCATCTTGGTGGGACCACTTATTGCTTCACAGTAAAACTCATACACAAACGGCATGAAAGGATGGAGAAAATGGAAGATTATTACATCTGTGATGTACATTTCATTCGAAAAAACATTTTATTTTTTGTCAAATTACAGCTATGCAAAACTGTTGGTTTTTTCAAGCCCATAATACCTCAAACCGCTTGTTACGAACGTCGCCAGTGTAATTATTGGTAAAGTTATATGAATTTAAGATGTTCTAACCTTGAACAGTAAAATTTTCCGGGGATGCTCAAACATCATTGGCTTCCAACAGTACTACTCCATATTGAGGCCTTACAGCACAGTGGTCCCACCAAGATAGCCACCATCTGCTTCAAAATTGAAACACTGTTCCCCAATCCGCATCTTTTTTCTTTTTCTTTCTTTTTTTTTAATAAATGGCATGAATGGTTTTGCATCACCTGCAAGCCTGTTGTAATATAATCACCCAGTCCGCTAGCTAAAAAAAAATCATTTACGATGAAGTCAATGCAGAAGACACCCGTGAATATGGATTGTAATACGTTATGATATTTGTACACTGGCTATGTTTTGTCACTTTTGAAACTTACTGGGGCGGCACGGTGGCGCAGTGGTTAGCACGTTTTCCTTACAGCAGGAAGGCCTGGGTTTGATTCCTGGGCTCGAGCGTTTCTGTGTGGTTTGCATGTTCTTCCCATGCTTTTATGGGTTTCCTCTGGGTACTCCGGTTTCCTCCCACAGTCCAAAAACATGCATATTAGGCTAACTGGCTGTTCCAAACTGCCCGTAAGTGTGAATAATTTGTGTGTGTTTTGGCCCTGCAATATCCTGGTGAGGGTGTACCCCGCCCTCGCCTAGAGTCAGCTGAGATGGGCGCCAGCCACCGTGTGACCCTAATTAGGATTAAATGGCTTAAAAAAAATGAATGAATGAATGAAATTTACTGCCATCTACTGAAATTTAGGATGTATGGCACTGAGCCCAGAGGTCTCCTGCTGCAAAAATGCTATAACTTGGAAAGTTAGCTAAACACGTAGATCCGCCCCATGACTTGGCTCTGCCCCAAGGTTATCCTCGGCCCGTGCTACACCCTTCCACCAAGTTTCATTGAAATCGGATTGGTAAGTATTGCACAATCCTGTCTACTGTACCAAAGACATGATGAAGGTAAATACCGTAATAAGAAGTAAATATTTTTTTTTTTTTATCATGGAAACAGAAGCCAAGAGACGCTTGATTTGATGTGTGTATTTATTATTAATGAGTTTTTGCACATCATTAAATAAGATATTTTTTCCCTTCTAAAATATGATTAGATACAAAATTTACTAATAAATAGATCCATGGTTAATAAGTTCACTCTTATTTACATGACAAAGCAACAAGTAAACAAAAAACGTGTAACTGGCATATTATTATGAACGACCTGAATGTTACTTATCCAATTGTAGTCCAACTCCAGGAATCTGATCTCAGGTCAGCAGTAAGAACAAGAACAATGGTCCTGCTGAGCTTGCTGGGTAATGTCTGTTTTTCAGTGGTGAGAGGCCATGCTGCTCCTGACAGAAGAGTTGGCTGCTCGCTCTCTCTCTTTGGCTAGCTCCATCTCAATCTTGGACTGGATCTTCTCCCAATCCACCTCCACCTACACACACACACACACACACACATCATGCCTGAGCACCCGCTGGGCAATAATAGCAGGGTTGGGAAGGATAATTTGTGTATTCGTTCTGGGCTACTGATTACCTGATTAAATCAGCAGCAGCAGCAGGAGCGTGGAGGATTACCCAAACTAATTCATGTAGTCTTATACCTACATTATTCATTTGAATTCTGTTCCATTTAAAAGTGATCTACTGCAACAGGAAATAAAGCATTGGCTGGATTTCCATCTGATGAAAATCCTCCCAACCGGAGGCCGTGCCAGATTATCTGCGTGTCATGTTTCACTGTTCTGTTTGACTTCCTGTCTGGAGGAGTACCTTACGTCAAATTACTGATATCTGATGTTTTCATTCCGCCTAATAACTCCAGGTATCCGTAGTATCAGGATGATCACTAATCAGTATTTTTGAACACATACAGCAGTGTGCCTCTGATGGCCATGATTTATTTATTTATTTATTTTTGCTAAATCAATTCTATTCTCATATAGAGTTTAAGGAGAAGGGGGGTTGGGGGGGTGAAATGTGAAATCGGATCACCCCTTCAGAGTACTGCAGGAAACGCTTGTTGGTTTCTTCTTTGGCAAAGTCTTGCAGGAACTTCTGTCTGTGAGCAAGGACGGTGTCCACATGGGTTTTGTGCTTCACTGCCAGTTCCAGAGCTCTGAGGAAACAGCTGTGTTAGACAAAAACGTGCTCCCTCTCTCTCTCTCTCTCTCTCTCTCTCTCACACACACACACACACACACACACAAACAAACGCACACAAACATTACACACAGCATCTAACCTGTCCCAGCTGAAAAGGTCAATGTGGATCTGAATGGCCTGGTATATGAGGCCTGCTTGTAGTAATGTAGTTTCAGCCTCTTGTACTTGTCCACTGAAGAGTAATATATGAGCCAGGGAGGATTCCTTAGAGGGCAAGTCCTTTATAAATTTTATATACTGCACTTTATCCACCTATAGATATCCGAGACATTCACACACACACACACACACACACACACACGGATTCTGTGTCTGTTCATTTTAAATGGAATGCAAATCAGAGAGCATTACACACACACACAAACACACATTTAAGCTCATCTTCCTGAGTGTTATGTTTTAAATCACAGTACACTCACCTCTCTGATGGCCGCGTAAGCTGTCTCAGCTGTGTTAAGCTCTCTGTAAGCCATGGCCATGCCAGCCAGACACGCCCACAGGGCCTGATCCTGTAAAACACACCCACAACTTTCAATCAATCAACAAGCAGATACCCAAGACTTATATATCGGTTGGGGGGGGACGACCTGGCCAGATTTTAACGTTCAATAATTCTGAACCACTTGGCCGTAATCTTATAAAAATGTACTGGATTTACCAAGCAGTACTTCTTAGTAATTCCTGCAAATATATCTTAAGTTAATATCTTAAATAGCCTTTGAATGAGAGAAAAATCAAAATTGAGTCTTCAACATTACAATTATGATATAAAACACATTCCTGCCTAATGTCACTTAAACAAGTGGTCAATCGGTCCACCACTGAGCGAATTCCAAATTGAATGGTCCATAGGGTTACAGTGGTGGCCACTCGTCTTTTTTGATAAATTCAGGAACCACGTCCTCCTGATGTTGTTGTGTTCTACGGCTTGTGTGAGATGTTGCACCGTCCTGATGACGCAGATGTCCGGCACTATAATATTTGAGACTCAATTTTGATTTTGCTCTCATTCAAAGGCTATTTCAGATAATAACTTGATCTTTGCAGGAATTACTAAAAACATCTGCTTTGGTAAATTCGGAAAATATTTATAAGATTATGATCAAGGGTTTTAGAATTATTGAACGTTATAGTTTGTCCTATTTTTTAGCCCACTTGATAGATAGATAGATAATTCTTTTTACAGATATACAGATATAAACGCTTCCCATTTAAACTTCTTCCTCTGTAGTAAGCAACTAAGCAGAAGTGCAACTAACAGATGATGTCGTCCCATCTGTCCATGGTATAATAAAGACTAATAAAAGTAGTACATGTGTGGCGGTTTGGGAAAACCACTTGGATGTTGCTGTGGCTGAATTTTGGAAACCGGACAAAAATGGTTTCGGTCGATTTTATTCCCTTGTCCATAACACACTTTAATGTTTTTTTATTTGCTAGGTCTCCTGCAAGGAAGCCAGTTGAACATCGGCAGTGACACAAAACAGTCAGTCCGCCTGACACAAGAGTTTGCAGTAAAACTTTGCTTTTTAGACATGACCTGAAATAATTTGTATTGATTTCCAGGCTGAGGCGTTTCTGTGTGGAGTTTGCATGTTCTCCCTCTGCTTGCATGGGTTTCCTCCAGGTACTCTGGTTTCCTCCCACACTCCAAAGACATGCATGTCAGGCTAACTGGCTGTTCCAAATTGCCCCTAGGTGTGACAGTGTGAGTGTATATACGTGTGTGTGTGTGTGTGTGTGTGAGTTTGCCCTGCGATGGTCTGGTGAGCTGTTCAGGGTGTACCCCGCCTTCGTGCAGAGTCGGCTGAGATAGGCTTCAGTCTCCTTGCAATCCTAGTAGGAGTAGGAGGTCTGGTAAATGAATGAGTGAGTGATTATTATTGGGAGATCCCTGAAATAACTTCTAATTCAAGTCACTATTGTTCGAAACTGTTCTAATTAATCTAATTAGATTTTTTAATTATTACTAATTAATCATTAAGTCATATGATACTGTATTGAATAGACAGTGAAGTAAAATGCCAGGCACAGGACAAATCACTCATTTGCCGAACTGCTTAATGCTATGAGGGTGACAGGGAGGCCGGAGCCTATCTCAGCTGACACCGGACGAAGGCAGGGTACACCCTGAACAGCTTACCAGGCCATTGCAGGGCCAACACTCACGCACACACTCTCATACCGAGGGTCAATTTGGAACGCCACGTGAGCACAGGGAGAACATACAAACTCCACACAGAAATGCCCTCGCCGAGCCCGGGACTCGAACCCAGAACGTGCTTGCTGTGAGGCAGACGTACTAACCACTACACCACCGTCCTGACCTCGGTAGGACAAATCCCAAACCCCAAATCACTACAGAACACTACAATACAATACACTACAGCCAGAATAGTAAAACTGATGTGCGCCATCTTCCAGCTGTGCATGTTTCTTCTTTTTTTTGTTTGTTTTTAAAAAAAAGTTTAAAAAAATGTCGTGAGGGGTCTAAGATGGCGCTGATGCTGAATGATATCATGACCTGACGGAGGGATAATAAGGACAGGATGATCATTAGACTGGCGTCTCTGCTGGGACGGGGGATGTTAATAGGCCCGGGTTTTGTCTCTGTGTGAGGCTCGTTACAGTGGTGCTGCGGGGCAGATCGATTAATTAAGTGCAGAGAGGGAGAACAGACAGTGCAGAAAATGTGAAATCAGGGCAGGAGCAAGACTCCTTCTCCTTCACCATATCCGAGGCATGGAGTCGCTGCGTTCATTTAGTGACTGAGGATTTCCAGCGTTAAGTCACTGCGCTGTGGTGTGTTGTGTTGTGTTTGCAGCCCAGGAAAATACAGACCACTGTCCTGTCACTAGACTGACTTTTACCCAGCTTCCTCCTGACCAGGCCACCCTCCTCTTCTACCTCCACCTCCTCCTCCCTGGTTACTCCCTCTCCGGGAAGAACCTCACCACAACAGCGTTTACCAGAAATGCAGAACCACCACATCACCACTGACCACCACCGGACTCCACCTGCTCAACCAGAAACATCATTCACCAAGAGCCGAGATGTACGATTTGTTTGTGAAGTTACAAAGCACATCAATTAAAAAAAGAATTAGTACAATTACAAAAAAAAGCTTAAACTGGGTGGAGACGACAAAACACAACTGTAGAATATAAATCTGCAATTATACAGGCATGCAGGTAAGAAACAAGTGAGCAAGCAACCAGGTATGTACGTAAGCAAGTAAACAACAAAATAACTTAGTAAGAAAGGAAGTAATTCAATTAGTAAGAAAGTAAATTTAAAATCAATTCAGGAAGTAATAAATAAGTAAATAAATAGAGAAGCTCGTTAATAAACAGGTCAATAAGTGAGTAAATAAACAACCAATCAAAATGAAGATCAGCTTCTTTAAATTTTTTCCATTTCCTATGTAAAGTGACTATTGAAAGACATTATATAAATATAACTTCTTCCTCTACTTTATTATTGTTGTTGTTGATGTTGTTATTAACAAATAGACAGGTAAACAAGTTAATTAAGTAAGTAAGTAGAGAAGTAATAAATTGAGTCCGTAAGAAAGAAAGTAAAGTAAGAAAGTTAATGTACACTCACAAGATACGAATCATAATTCCGATTTGAAGCGATGATATTCAGAGATTATTCCGTTTCAGCCGATTTTGTTCCGATATGTACCGATGTTCTCCAATTGTTTCCCAATGTGATTCCGATGTTATTCTGATGTTTCGTCTGGTGTCATTACGATCTATACCAATCTCACTCTGACTTGTACCGATGTTGTACCCATGTGTCTCCAATATTGTATAAATATGAGAATGTGACCGGAATGTCTCAATGTTGCTCACTTTTTTCCCAAAATTTTATACCAGTGTACTGATGTTACCCCCCCCCCCCCCCCATGTACTCCGACCACAACAAACACTGAATTTTTCAACACTCACAAAATATTTAACTCTTCCCTGAAAATTTCCTCCGATGTCCTCTGATGTTTTCTGATGTGAACCTATGTGCACTGATTTCCTCCGATGTAGCGTTGGAATATAATCAGGGCACATCAGGTTCATGATCGGTATCATGCGATCGCACCTTTAGTATGCAAATTAGAACACAGTAAGTGATGGCGTATTGGCCAGTGTGGTAGACGTACTGATAGCAAGACAGCAAAAATATCAAGCAAGCATGTTTAAATATAGGAATATAAACTTATTTAACCTATTTCTGAATATTATCATTCTGAAAAGTCCAGCCTCAAATGAGGTCAAGCTTGAATTTACAAAATAAAAGTCCAGAAATAGATTAAATAATTGTAAAATAGTTTTTTTTAAATAGATAGAATATCATAATAATAAATTAGATGTTTGTCTTTTCTGTTGTGAACAGAGTTTTATAACAAATACCAAATTCAATTATTTTATATAAAAGATTTGCAAAGTAAATAAAAGAAATTGATGCAACCAAGTAATTGTTACACCCTACTAATAAAATGGAAACTAATAACAAATCACACAGTATGTGTGTAGCATTCTTTCCAATAGCATCTGCTTACAGTAAATCATCAGGTGTCATTACTTATCTACCAATGATCCAGGTAGTCAGGGGAACACTTTACAGGAAAACTATGGCAACAGCATAGAGAGAGTGTGTGAGTGTAACAGAAGAGATAGTGTGAGTACTAACAGTTGTGTAATGCCATACTGGGACTCCCTTCAGGGTCTGTGGTTAAAGTGGAAGAATACAGGGAGGGTGAGGAGGGAGTGCACAGCCGTCTGCCGTGTGCATTAATTGCTGGATGGAGGTTGGTTGTGTACGGTAAATGATGACACAGAAACTAATTAGGAATAAATTCAAACCACACTGGCACTACCTCACAAAGCCACTGTACCGTCAGGCAATCCGGTGCGGATGCTCCATCTGCCCAAGGCTCATACAAACACCCAATTAAAACTGTTCCCTGACTTATTTATTTATAATACGGAGAAGGACTTACTGGAGCATTTAGTGAAAACTGGAAAATCCAGAAAATTGGAACAGGCCACAGAATCAATCAAACAAAACATACAATAGAAAAAAAACAAACAAACAAACAAAAAAAAAAACATGAATTCTAGGGAAATCATGAAGTGTGAAAGAGAGACAGGAAGTAGGTAGACAAGAAAGAGATGGGTAAAGGCTATATATATATATTTTTTTACATTATTTCCCAGTATTTTTTATAGAACTATTGATGTAATGTTTAGCAATCAGTGCTGTTGACTTCACGTTAACCATGCAGGTAAACATGCATTTGTGTGTGCATTCTTCATCTGTACACGTGAACCCTATCCTAAAACAACTGTTGTAAAAAAAAATAAAATAAAATAAAAAAATCACTGAACGGGCTCCCGAGTAAGTGCACCACCATCAACAGGTTTGAATCCAGGTTGATGGCATAGCCATCCGCGACCAGGAGTCCATGGGACCTAATTGGCCAAGCTCTCACAGAAGGGAGGGGTGGCATACATGTACCTCCCTGTCACTCACAGCGATCACCAGCCAATCAGAGGAATCTGAGAGCTTTTTCGTATAAGGAGCGGATAACACTTTTCCCTCCAATTGTGTTAGGCCGCCCCTGAATACGCAAGCAGAGCAGTTCATAAAGATGTAGGCGGCAGCACTGTGTGTCATGGAGGGGACGTGTGCATACTTACGCTCCTTCCTGGTTGAGGTGTAATAGGGAGGCAATACTTAATGGGTGGAGAAAGAAATAAGTCACACACTTTAATATTTTCATGGAGAGCATTTATCCCTGATCACAGCATGTAATCTCTATGGCATCGTTGGTCCAGTTGGTCCGGTCGAGGCTCAGCACCATTGATGGTACGGACATAAAATGGGGACTCAAATAATGAAAGAGTGGTTCAGGGAGCATGAGGAATCGTTTTCACATATGTATTGGCACCCCAGAGTCCTGACCTTAACCCTATTGAAAGTTTTCGGGATGTGCTGAAGAAGACTTTATGGAGTGGTTCGTTGTTGTTAGCCTTGCTTACAGCACGTAATCATCATTCCATCGTTTCAACAAACTTAAGCAACATAACATTTATTTCCATCCAGTCTTGAATCGATGAGGGGGAAAAACTGAACCACTCCATGAAGTCTTTCTTCCTTCCTGTGTGAAGGAGGCTTAAGCCTGTGAGCTGGAGTGGTTTTACTGGGAAAGCTTTATATTCAACCAAAATGAACTGATAATGGAAGATAAAACACATCAGCTATTCACTAGTGAAAGGACACCTTTAAACTCAGCCAGTACTTGGTTTTGGTTTAGTTTTGGCTGGAGACAAAAGCCACTTCCTCTAGCGTCTTTATACGGAAGCCCTTTTCTTCCACAGGATAGAATATTCATTCATTCATTTTCTAAGCCGCTTAATTCTAATTAGGGCCGCAGGGAGGTAGGCGCCCATCTCAGCTGACTCTGGGCGAGGGCGGGGTACACCCTGGATATCTCGCCAGGCTGTTGCAGGGCCAACACACACACACACACACATAACCATTCACACTCACACCTAGGGGCAATTTGGAACAGCCAGTTATCCTACTGTGCATGTTTTTGGACTGTGGGAGGAAACTGGAGTGCCCTGAGGAAACCCACGCATGTAAGGGGAGAACATGCAAACTCTACACAGAAACGCTTGAGCCCGGGAACTGAACCCAGGCCCTTCTTGCTGTGAGGCGGATGTGCTAACCACTGCACCACTGTGCCACCCCACAGGATATATTAATTAAGTTTATTTACACACAATTAAATGAACTCTTACACTTTTACTCCTTTAACACAAACACACACACACACACAGAGCGAGTCACTCTCTCTGGGTATGTACAGACCTATATATGTGTGTGTGTGTGAGATTCCCAGTCTAAGGTCTAATCTATCCGGGACTTTCCCAGGCTCGGAAAAGCTCAGCCATGTGTCCAGTGTCCAGCTTGTCTCTCTTTCCAGCTCACAATGTGCAAGCAATTTAAATCTCTACTAATGGTAGAATTAATTTGAAATCATTAGCCCCAGGCCACATTAAATCAGTTCCCCTCAGTCTGTGTATTTCATTCTGGGTCAGATCACTCACGCCATAACTACTGTATATAGAGCAAGAGCCGACCGGTCTCCGCTTTCCCACCACAAGATGGACAGGCTATCTCCACGCTACAGCCTGTAATGTTTTGTCTTCTCATTATCCCTTTTTTCTAAAGCATTACTGTGTTTTATCAAACTGTCAGTAAAGAAAATAAGTACAGTTACATGGCTGTTTAAAAAGGACCCAGGAGGCATGTTACACTCACAAGCACTTCTGTTTGTATTATAAACTGCTACATAAAATACTGATGAGATTTCAGCAAATTACATCATTCAAGACACCAGCATGCTTTACTAATGTACATGAAAAGAAAAACACACGGAGAGAGACAGAAAAGACAAGAAAAAGAAAGAGAGTAAGAAAGACAGAAAAAACTGTGTTCTTAATTTGTTTTCTAAAGTATTTATATGAAATACTGACGACAGGGGAAAAAAAGACAAAAGAAAGAAAGAAAGAAAAAAAGAAAAATAAAACAAAAAGCACTCATTCATTATTTGTTCATAAACAGCTATATAAAATAATGAGAGAAGAAAGAAAGAAAAAGAGAAAAGAAAAAAGAAAAGCAAGAAGGGAAGAAAAAGGTGAGGAAGAAAAAACAAAAATTCTCTTGTATTCAATATTTTATTACAAACTGCTATAAACAATAATGATGGAAGAAACAAAAAAAAAAAGAAAAGAGAAAAAAAGCAAAGAATAAGAGTAAAGAGAAAGACAGAAAAGGGGAAGGAAGAAGTACAGACTATCAAGAAACAAGAAAGAAAGAGAGAAAGAAAGAAAAGAAAATCTAGTATTCAATGGTTGTATCATAATGAATTGGTATATAAAACACTGATAAGAGAAAGAAAGAAAACAGAAAAAATGAAGAAAAAGAAAGAAAGAAAGAAAAAGAGAAAGGAATTAAAACAAGAAACAAAGAAAGAAGGGAAGAAAAGAATGAGGAAAAACTGAAAAAACATTTTTTTGTTCATTATTTGATTTACCATGCTATATAAAATAATGATGTAAGAAAGAAAAAAGAAAGTAAATGAAACAAAGAAAGAAAAAAGAAAGAGAAAAGAGAAGTGAGAGTGAAAAAGAGTAAGAGAAACGAGGGAAAACAAAGACACAAGAAAGAAATAAGACAGGCTAAAGAACGAAAGACAGACAAGGAAGTAAAAAAGAAAAAGAAAGAAGAGTAAGAAGAAAAAGAGGCAGAAAAGGGGGAAGAAAGAAAGACAGCCTAGAAAGAAACAGGACAGGCAAGAAAAAAGAAAGAAACAAAGAAAAGTTCTATCTATCTACAATCCTGTTCTGATATAAATCACATCCTGAAGTCATTCCACTGATTGGAAAGATTTCATGCAACAACCAGAACAGAGTAAAGGTGAAGAAGCTTCCTGAGATTCTCAGAGACTACATGATTAAACAACATCCAGAGCAAAGACCATAAACATCCCTGTCACTACGACTGATTCCATAATACGCAGGTAGAACATTCATGGAACTACAAATAGAGGCTCCGGACAGGTGCAAGAATTCCCAATGCGCTCTCAGTACCATGGAGGACTTGCAGGAAATTAGCAAGAATGGTACTACAGTCATGTCTGTTCCTACAGCCTACGCAGGTCCGGAGAACACAAAGATGCAAAAGATATCAGCAGTCTTGTGGAACTATACGTGCACCCCGGTCAGACGAAACAAAAATAGAACTTCTGGTCATGTGTGGAGAAAGAAGGGTTGTGTGTATGCTCCTATGAACACCATATGCACAGTGGGAACATCATGATATAGGGATAGTTTTCTTCAAACTGCACTGAGACATTACATAAACATGAATGGATTGATATACCATTACATATAAGAAGAGAATTTAATCTCCTCAACAGTGAAAAAAGACTCTGGGGAGAAGACGGACGCTTCAACAAGACAACGAGGCCGAACTTGCAGCCAGAAGAACTCTAGAAGGACTTGTATATCCTAGACCACCTCCGGCCCTGAATCTTATTGGAAATTTATAGAAGAGGTTGACATTTGAGTCCATCACAGGGAGAACACTGGGATCTAGAGGATTGTTTGCCAAGAGGAATGGAGCAAAACGCAACTCCAATTCTGTCATATGCTAATTATTTCCCACCATAAATATAATTGCCAACATTAGCCCTGCAACATACTCATGTTGGTAATATGTATTAACCTAACATTGTGACAACAGGGTGGATATATGCACTGGAAGTACAGTGGGTAAAGAAAGGAATCTAAAATGAAGACACATACAGAAAATGCTACAGAAAAAATATTTTGACAGTTCCTTGCCACCCATAGTTGATTGTTGGCTTTTAGTCACACTTGCATGCAGTGGAACGCTTTATAAACGATTTATTGATTGATTGATTTATTTATTTATTTATTTTTGCACATTAGACTAAATGGTTGTTTCACTTTGCCCCTAAGTGTAAGTGTGATTGGTTGTGTGTGTTGGCCTTGCAATGGTCTGGCGAGCTGATCACCGTGTATCCGGCCCCTCCATTGTCCGATGACACAGGCTCCACCCTCCCCGTGACAATAATAGAATTATTAATGAATATATCTTCATTTAAGGCACTTAAGCAACAAAATGTGAATATTTTAAATGGGGGTGTTTATTTTCTATACTTATTGTATTTGCCCCTATTTTCACTGTATATCCAACTTTAACCATGCAAACCGCCTCTCCTGTGTTGGTGCAGACAGGTGTACCTTGGCAAAGCGGCACAGGTGGACGGCCTCTTCCCAGCGGGCAGAGGATGTGTACTCGTGCAGCATGGTGGGGTAGGGTGGCACGGTGCTGTACACCAAGGAGCCATCAGCTCGCCTTACTGTCACCTGCGTGCCTGTGTAGTTCAGGATATGTGGAGCACTGCTGAACTCGCTGCAGGACAAATGGGCACATGGTCACTTAATGAAGGACAGACCAAAAAGAAACATTGTGGTAATGGGGAATGAACCCCCGACCTTATGATCACTAACTCAGAGCCTTGACCACTGATCCACCACTGCCCCTTAGGATTAGGCAAGTTGTATTTACTCTCAGGATTAGACAGAGTGTGAAACGCAGCACTGCTGTGTGAGTGTAAGTGTGTCTCACCTGGCATCTTTGGTGAAGAGGGTGTTGGGTAACAGGTCCTTGTCTACAAACACAGCACTGGGGTAGTACCACACAGTGAACTGGTTGTCTTGGATTCCACTCAAGATGTTGGCGGAGTCATTCCAGGCCATGGTGTGAACCATGGAGCCTATAAAGCAGAGAAGAGAGTGTAAGGGCGAGAGCGAGAGAGAGAGAGAGAGAGAGAGAGAGAGAGAGAGAGATCAGCTCATTACTAGTAATGGTCTTTCACTGCATTATGGATGTTGAAATACGACTTCAATGTATGTGAATCGTGATGTGTATAACAACTAAAAGGTTTTACTAAGTACTGAATAAAAAAATCCCATAAAAGAAGTAACAGTGGAATGCATTAAAGAACAGCACGTCTTGGATCCTGGCATAGTGGTCAGCAGCACATCTGCCTCAAAGCAAGAAGGTTGTGGGTTCAAGTCCCAGGCACGGTGAGGTTTTTGTTTGAAGTTTGCATGTTCCCCCCCGTGCTTGCGTGGGTTTATTTCAGGTACTTGGGTTTCCTCCCACAGTCCAAAGACATGCACATTAGGCTAATCAGTTTTTCTAAAGCATCACACGGCGTGACATCCATTACCGATGACGGTGGCACAGCTGATCAGCTGCGAAAAAACATCCAACATCATAAAGGGGTGGGTTATTCGTATGCTGCTGTGCAGCTCTTCCAGGAAGGTTGCTCTCGTGTATGCATGCTCATCACAGCTTGATGCACATATTAAGAGGATTGGGATGGCAAGCAAAGACGGTGGACCAAAAGAACTTCCGGTTCAGGTGACAACCAAGGAAATGATAAATGAGGGTTTTGAGGTGCACCCGGGGTGGCATGGTAGCGTAGTCTTTAGCAAATCTGCCTCACAGCAAGAAGGTCCTGCGTTCGAGTCCCGGGATCGGCAAGGACGTTTCTGTTTGATGTCTGCACGTTCTCCCTGCGCTTGTGTGGGTTTCCTCTGGGTACTCTGGTTTCCTCCCACAAACCATAGACATGCACATTAGGCTAACTGGCTGTTCTAAATGGCCCCAAGGTGTGGATGTGAGTGTTGCAGTGGACACTTAGTGGCCAGCTGTTCAGGGTGTACCCCTCCTTCACCTAGTGTCGGCTGAGATAGGTTCTAGCCTCTCTGCGACCCTGGTCAGATTAAATGGCTTGGCAAATGAGTGATTGAGGTGCACCCATAGAGAAGTACCAAACTGTTACCTCTATATCACCATACGCCTTGCAAGTTCAGGATGATTTCAACCAGCAGATGGTGTTTTGAGCTACTTTCAACCCATAAAAGGATTTTTAAAAAGTAATTATGGTCATGTGATTATTATTAACACCAGCATTGGGGTGCCACTGCATTCCAATCTTATAATAAAACCCACAATGTTTACCGTACCTCTTAAATGGTTTATCTAATGCATCTGAAGGCAACTGAAACACTTCCTAGCTAGCAAGTCAACATAATGTCAGTCTCTTCTTACCAATCTTGTGGATATTCTGCTCTCTGCCCAGCCTGTGGATGGAGGTCAGATAAAGGTCGTTGTTCTTGTCAATCAAGGCGATCTTCCTGTCATTGGAGGCTCCACGCTGGTCAAGAGCAATTTCCATCACCTCCATCTGAAAGACGTATACAATAGTTTTAGAGGATGGGGAGACGAAGAGAAATTGGATGCTTCAAGACCTAGCTTTCTACCTGATTTCCAACACAAGCACACTGAGAATGGGACTACCCCGTCAATAATAAAGATTTTTTTTCACTTTAAACTGAGAATTGCAATCATCACACGTGCTTAACATGAACACTAAACATGGCTGCATGATGAAGATGAAGCATCGCCCGTATTTCTGTACCGACAGCTTGTTGAATTTATTGTGGCTTTGGGTGTGATACAATTTGGAACCAACCTTCGGCTTGCCAATGTACGTGGTGAAACGTGCCCATGCAGCTGTGGCGCTTATGATACACTGGCGATGGAGTGGGAGGGTGTGAAATGCATGCAACGCGCAACACTGTGCTGTCATGAAACGCACGCAATACGATTTTACACATCGCGTAAACGCACTACCCTGAGCATAATCCAAAAATTAGTTCAGGGATGGAGCTCAGTGCATATCAAATGTGACATTCCAGAGAGAAAGAGCACTAGAGAGAAAAAGTGAGAGAGGGCTCCTTTGGGGTTAGGCTCTGTCATCCTTGGATGGCTTCTGACAGCCGCCCGTGTGCTCGGGTAGCCAGATTTGGGAATTTGTTTCACATCAGTTGCTAATGGAGGGAGCAGAACATCTACGGGGCGCTGTGTGAAGAATAAGATGGAGAATAATGAGCTCGCTAAAGCGGGAAAATAGTACGAGGAAGAAAAATGTACATCCATCACACTTGTACTGGAGATTACTCACGGTGACCTGCTGGAGTTTGTGTGAGGAAAGGTTGTGTGTGTGTGTGTGTGTGTGTGTGTGTGTGTGTGTGTGTGCGCATTGGCATCACTTTGAAATATTCTGTTAATAATCTGGCAACAAAATGCATTAAACAGTAAATAAGTCAGTCCGAGAAGTGCAGGCTGTCGTGGGATGCTATCTGGTTCTCTCTGACACACACACACACACACACACACACACACACACACGTGTTACTATCCATGTCAGGACAAGGTTCTGCTAAGGCTGCCATAATTATTGATGCAGTTCACCAACCCTAACCTTCATCAGAGTAACCAATCCTTGGTATTCTGCTCTTTCGTTTGTAAAAATGTCCCAAATAGATATCTGTTACTTGACAAAATATAAACCATGTCCACACACACACACTTCTATTGTACTTATGTCATTGTGGGGACACTGACATAATGCATTCTTTACGCCATTACTCTAAACCTTAACCATCATAACAACATGCCGACTTTTACCTTAACCTGAAATGTCATCACTCTTTGGTTAAAAACTTATTCTGGTCCTCAATATGTAACAAGTACACACACACACACACACACACACACACACACACACACACACACACACACTTCTACTTCTATCATTGTGGGGACACAGACATAATGCATCCCTTAACCTAAACATTAACCATCACAACTAAAAACCGAAGTCCGACCTTTACTCTAACCTGAAGCTAATTCTGACCTGAAATGTGCTCACTTTTCAAAAAGGTCTTCACTCTGTTGGTTAAAATCTTATTCCGGTCCTCAGTGTGTAGCAAGTACAAGTACACACACACACACACACACACACACACACTGTACTTCTATCATTGTGGAGACACTGACATATTGCATTCCCTACCACCTTACCCTAAACTTTAACCATCACAACTAAAAACCAAACTCCGACCTTTACCCCTACCCTAACCTGAAGCTTCTAACCTGAAATGTCCTCACTTTTCGAAAATGCCCTCACCCTGTTGATTAAAAACGTTTTCTGGTCCTCAACATGTAGCAAGTACAAGTACACACACACCCACTGACACACACTCACAGAGCAAAAGCAGACTGCGCACACACTCACAGTTCTCACTGGGACCTTGTAATGTCAAGATGAATGTGTGTGTGTGTGTGTGTGTGTGTGTGTGTGTGTTTCTGAGCTTGGATTGGGAGTTTGGATGAGTGTATGTAGAAGACAAATCCAGCTGGCTCTAGCTTTAACACTCCCGGGGTTAGAAGCTGCACTTGAGGAGTGCTGGCACACACACACATGCTGACAAACAGTAACTGCTGATCCTGGCTACTCCCATCAACTCTCATCTCAACCCACCTCACCCCCCCCCCAAACCCCCTCTTTCTCTCTCACTCTTTGTATCTCTCCGTCTTTGACCTTTCCAAGCTCATCCAAGGCTTTGTGTGCACCAACTGTCCTCTGGGTGGCGCTAAAACCTATAGTGATTACTCGACTATGAGAAAATCTCACATTATACTCCATCGCCTCGATATTATGTGGGGTGTCTGGATTTAGAGGCTTAAAATGTTCTCAGATGATTTCAAGTCATGTGAAAAAAAATCTATGGAATGAAACTTTTACTATTTGTAGCAAGCACTAATGTAGCTCGAATTTGAAAATTCGGCACAGTCCTCACAATGCAATGGTTTGGCATGTGACCTCAAATCAACATGGCTGCTCACAACAAGCTAAAATATCATGCGATTTTAAACTGTTTGTAAGAGTATTCATTATAGATTACTCAATATACACATAGAGCACAGTGCAAACGTCTTGGCACCCTGTATTTTTCATAGAAAATTTGTTATAGACTTTTAATTTATGACTTCAGTTATAAACAATAGCAGTCTTAGGCTTATTTACTGTTATAACTTAATGAATTGGTAGGTTTTACTAAACAATTTGCAAAACTAGGTACAGATCTTCGGGAGGTTTTGACCATAACATTTACTTCCTATTTTTGCACCAAATTCCAGCAGCCTTTATTATTAATATTATTATTATTTTTTTTACAGTACTTTATCAAAAATATTTATTAAAAAAAATAGTGTATCTAATTGAAAAGTGTTTGGCACAGTACTGTATATCAGCTTTTAAACTAACTATAATCAGATTTTAAGCTTGTAAAAAATATATAAAATATATTTTTTAAAAAACCACAAAAAATTTATATATTTAATAAAAATCTATAAAAAAGTTACTAACGAAAATAGGGTACCTAATTTTTAAGTCTTTGTGTGTGGGGGGGTGGGGGGGTGGGGGGTGTTGTGTGTGTTGAGATTGGTCGTGTGTGTTTGTCTGTCTGTGAATACAATAACTCAAAAATTTAAGTCTTTGGCAAACGAAGAACTGATAAAACTTAATGATCCAGATACAGATCCAGGATGGTTTTGAAGGATTTTTTAACAACCAGAATGTGCTGGGAGAAAAAAAATTAAGAGGCCAAAAATAACTGCAAAACAGGCCACAAGGGGGCACATTAATTCTACATTATCAGCCACTATAATCCATGCGACCATCCGTGAGATTGAACTACCTTGGTGAAGGTCTGCACTCCCTGTGCACATTTCTAGTTCATAGTGTTTTGTTTGTAAAACAAGGCCTCACGATTTGCCGACACCCAGCATAAAAAATAGCCACAGACCAGTCAGGTGATTTTTTACACTAACATTTACAGCATTTGACAGACACTCTTATCCAGAGCAACCTACAATTATCATTTTTATACAACTGAGCAATTGAGGGTTAAGGGTCCAACAGTGGTGAGAGTGGGGATTGAACTGTTGACCTTCGGATCAGTGATCTTAACCATTAACCACCTAAACTATAAAGCCACCACTGCATTTTTATTGTTGTGTATATTCTTTCAGTGGGGCTTCATCATGGATATATGTATTCTTTGCGAGGTAAAAAGAAGGCGTAATTTACCTTGTGGGTTAAAGGCTTGCCGTCCCCAATGGGCTTTCCTGTTTGAGCGTCAAACAAATAGACGACTGAAAAAGAACAGAGAGCATACGCAGAACATGAGATCAACATGAGATCAAACTGTGTGCAATTCCTCAGCATCACTCACCCAGAAGATTGCATAATCTTCCATCGAATTGCAATGACTTCTGACGGCATATAATTATCTTAAGCCATAAACGGGGAAAATAATGCTGAAATATAATGTCATGTCCTGTTTCTCCGACACTCGCCCCACTGCCAGCTATTATCAAGCCAAAACACTTTACAAGAATCACATATTCCTAATGATTTCTTTGGAAAAGGATACACATAATTGTGTAACAGATGACCTGTGTTATGTAGAAAACTATAGTTGCTCATGTACACCAGTGGGGCTCAAAGTAACTCTAGTATCTAGAAATCAAGAACTTTTCTGTCTAATAGTACCAACATTACTGTCTCCTGAACAAAAAGGCCATGGAAATATACCTTTAGTAGAAATGTGTATGAAGTGTACCATTAAAGCACATTACTATGTACATTCACATTCCACAAGTGAATCATACATATTACACTGTAGGTGATGAATCCACTTTTGTTTTTAAGTTTGTTCAATAACTTTGTAAAAGTATTTCTTCCCAAATTGTCACATGATTAATACCTCATATTAATTAATAATAATATAATTGTGTCACTACTGTTATTACTATATATCCCATTTATTATAATTTAGTAATCTTTAGGGATATTATTCAATACTCGATATTTAACTACTTAATATTATTAATACAGTACACAGCAGACTTAAAATGAATTCATAATATATAAATATTCTCAATATTTATGATACATTATGATATGATGATGCCTGCAATGGTCTGGCGAACTATACCCTGCCTTCATCCAATGTCGGCTGAGATAGGCACCAGCCGCCCCCCGACCCATAGTAGGACTAAGCAGTTCAGCAAGGATGATGTAATACATACACCACAATTGTATATAATTACTTTTATTACTACACATTCATCACAGCACAGTGTACTTTTTTAATCATTTTAATTTTATGTATTATTTTATAAGCATTTTTGTTTCTTTAACAATGTCTATGTGATTTTAAATGTTAAATTTAAGTGTAATAATATTTTATAACAAGTATAAACTGCATAAATATTTTTTATGCATCTAATAATTTTTGCTTTTTTAAATACTAATTTTAAATAAGATTTTTTTAATAATATGAAAAATGATTATTATTATTATTATTATCATTATCATTGTGTTTTTGATAATTTTGTTTCTTTTAACTGTAATGAATATTTATATTAGTATCTACTCTGTAAAACCTTAAAGCACTTATCGCACCCCGCACTGCACCGTATTCTCTCCGGTCCTCCAGCACTGCATGACTGCTCCCTCCTTCTATCAAAGGACAAAAAAAAAAAAAAAAAAAAAGCAACTAAACTCTTATCTGTTCAGGCAATGAGGTGGTGGAATAAACTTTCCCTTGATGTCTGGACAGCTGAGTCACTGGGTGTCTTCAAAGGTCAGCTGAAAACCTTCTTGGATTAGCACTATGTTTGTATATTTCATACAAAAAAATCTAATAAAATAAGAAAAACCCTACCCACAGAGTTTTGGTTGATGGCATATACTGCATGCTAGTAAACCAGTATCAGAATATATTCACTGATAGTGGCTTCTGCTATATATATATATATATATATATATATATATACCACCCTTGGCAAATATTATGGAATCCCCACACTTACAGGATGGATATTTTCCCAGCTTTTTTAATTCACAAAAACCAAATCACAGATATGGTACAAAACATTTTTGCTTATAAGCTAAATATTTTTGCTCTAAATATCACTAAATTATTTTAAATATTAATATACAATTATTTTAATTAACTGCATTTTTTTCCGGGTCAAGTCAAGTAAAAAAAAAAAAAAATTCCTAATAAACCCCTACTTTGTTGCTTCTCTTCAGGCTTTTAGGACGGCCGTAACTCTCTGAGCCGTGAGCACTAATGAAAAATAATATTCACCATCAGACTGGGTCCAACTTTCTCAAATAGCAGTTGACAGATCAGCTTTGCAGTACGGAGACCTGTCACGGCCGCCCCCCCCCCCTTTTTTTTTCCACCATAAGTTTCCAGTCAGATTGAGATCTGGATTGTTTCCTGGCCATGTCAGTGAGTTGATCTGCCTTTCCTGAAGAAAAGCTTTAACACTATTTGCTCTGTTTCAAGATTTACTATCATCTTGAAAAATGACTTCATTATTTAACCTATATTTTATTTAAATAATTAGAAAAATGTCCAAAATTTCAATCCTTTATATTATAAATGAGTGTTACACAATATATACTATTCATTCATTCATTTTCTGAACCGCTTAATCCTAATGAGGGTTGCAGGGAGGCGGGTGCCCATCTCTGCCGACTCTGGGCGAGGGCAGAGTACACCCTGGACAGCTCGCCAGGCATCGCATGGCAGAAACATGCTGATGGCAACCCAATGGCCTACTCTTTTCATACGAGAGCAATGGTTCTTGTACATGACTCTCACCACAGATAGTGAGAGACATGGCCGGCATTTGATAACCCAGTTAGAAGAAATATTATCAAACAATTTCATCCATAGGCATTTGGTTAGTGTCATC
>JAQMYF010000008.1:26332801-26350645 GCA_030014195.1 Neosilurus mollespiculum
CTTGAGGGAACCTGGTGGAATCGTGATGATCTTGAGGGAACCTGGTGGAATCGTGATGATCTTGAGGGAACCTGGTGGAACCGTGATGATCTTGAGGAAACCTGGTGGAATCGTGATGATCTTGAGGAAACCTGGTGGAATCGTAATGATCTTGACAAAATCTTTAATTGCTACTATTATTAAAATGTATTACGATTTGACGCCAATCGTGAAAGAACGTAGGAATCGCAGTAGAGTGCAGCAGAGCTTAACAGACCTTAACAGAGCGTAACAGACCTTGATGCGCTATCGCAGGGAATCTTGATGAACTCGGAAACACAATTCCTTCAAATTTCATCTCTTGAAGGCACCCTGGCTCCTTTTAATACCCCAATCGTGTTCCAAGCGTGCTCGTGGAGCTCCACACTTTTTTTGAATCGTGAAGATCATGAATGACGTGCCCCAGTGTAAACCCAGGGTTAGTAATTCCAGCAGCTTTTTTATTCTTATTAATTTTAAGAGAAGGAAAATAGGAAGCTGTTGAGGTTATTACTGTGTATAGCTGCTATAATACAAGCAATAACAGCAACCAGCTTGTTTCACAGACTTTTAACTATATTAAATGTGTCTATACTTTCCAGTCGGAAAATAATATCAGTTTTTCATGAATTAAAATAATTTTTGGCTGTAGAATAAAAGGAATAAAACACTTTGGGTCTTCACCCTGTGCTTAATTATTTTCCTGTAATAGCACATTAAATCATGTTATTATTAGTAGTACTAGTATTCTAAATTGCTTTTGGCATCAGGCGGAAAACAAGCTCAGAACGTCTGGCTTCAGAGATAAAAATCAAATGAGTAACAAAACACACAGAGGAGTCTCACCTCTCGGCCTGGAGGATCAAGCTGACTGTGCCTTCCTTCCAGTCAAATATCAGTGGCGTGTTCCAGTTTTTAGTGCTGCCAGAAAAAGTTCAGAACACTGTTCTTATTATTTAGAACAATAATATTTTTAAAATAATTATTATTAGATCGACTAAACTAATATGAATGAGACTAAATAAAACAGACATAAGTGAAAAGGTCAGGATTAAAAAAAATGAAAGCAATAATACACAGACCGCAGCACTGCATGAGATCATAGTTAAAGGGTGAGTCACGGTACTATATGAAGGTGTAATCAAGGGAGCAAATAAAATGATTGAAAAAGATTAAAGGGTGAAAAAGAAGAAGAAAGGGCTGTAACTGGTAAAGTACTTGTAGACTAAACACTGCAGAGCGGTGGCCACAACCAGGTGACCATGAGACAGCGACGCTTTGATAACTCGATCCCTGAACTCCAAGGTGTCCACTGCATCATTCAGCACATTCCTCACCTAAAACACAAATAAAAACATATTATATATTTCTCCCCTGCACCATTTTTTTAACTCACAAACACAGATCAACCATAACAATATGTATATACATAGATCAGCCATAACATTAAAACCAACACTTGTGTTGCCAAAATGGCTCTAACACACAACGGCATGGACTCTACAAGACCTCTGAGTATTTGTTGTAGTATTTGGTGCAAAGCAGTTCACAGCACGTCCTTTTATTCCTGTAAATGGAAGGTGGATCCTCCATGGTTTGGATTTGTTTGTCCAGCGTATCAACAGAACAGGAATTTTTCCTCAAACTGTTCATGAAGAGTTTATGGCAGGGTGCATTATCCTGCTGAAAAAGGCTACTGACATAGGGTGCCACAAAAGGGTGTACCTGGTCCGCAACAATGTTTAGGGAGATCTAGAGCCCAAGGTTTTCCAGCAAAACATTTATGTACATATTATAGAAATATATACATACAAATATATACATATATATGAATAGATAGATAGATAGATAGATAGATAGCTAGCACAGGTGACACGGTAGCATAATGTTAGCACATCCGCCTCGCAGCAAGAAGGTCTTGGGTTCGAGTCCCGGGTTCAGCGAGGACGTTTCTGTGTGGAGTTTGCATGCTCTCTCCATGCTTTTCTGGGTTTCCTCTGGGTTCTCCGGTTTCCTTCTACACTCCAAAGACATGCACGTTAGGCTAATTGGCTGCTCCAAATTGCCCCTAGGTGTGAGTGTGAATAATTGTGTGTGTGTTGGCCTTGTCATGGACTGTCGGCTGAGATAGGCTCCGGTCTCCCCGTGACCTTAGTGGGATTATGTGGTTTGGCCAATTAATTCATACATAAATTAATATTTATAGACACTATGCATTATATATTACTCACTCACTCATTTTCCAGTCCCGTTAATCTTATTAGGGTCACTGGGTCTCGGTCAACATACACGCAACCATTCACACCCGCACTCACAGCTAGGGGAAAATTTGGAACAGCCACTTAGCCCAATGCATGTCTTTGGACTATGGGAGGAAACAGGAGTACCCAGAGGAAACCAACACAAGCACGGCGAGAACATGCAAACTCCAAAAGAAACACCCTCACCGAGCCTCAAAGCCAGGACCTTCTTGCCGTGAGGCAGACGTGCTAACCACTAGGCCACCATGCCACACTTTTAAGGGTGCTATAAAAATACATTTGATTATTAATATTAAACACACACCAACATATTATGCGAAAGTATATTAATATACAGTATATCCAAAAATATCCGCTACCAAAATATTTATCCACATTACGTTCAGCTGCTTTGTAAATCCCTGAGTCATCAAATAGACTGAACATTGATGGCGAGATTATTTCTGCTCCTTTATTTATTTAAATGAGTTCATGAATAAAAAAAACATGAATAGCCACCGCGACGCGGTAAACCAAGAACCAAGATAGCAAGCGGGTATAAAAATAGCCAAGAAATATACATATAAATAGGAAAGTAAGGGAAAGGAAGGGACATTATGCGAGTGTGTGAACAAGATAAATTGGGGGGGAAGCTGTGGAGAAAAACAGCTGAAGACATGGGAGTTGTTTGGTTTTTACAAACGCAACTCAGCAGGAAGGGCTATCTATAACAAGGGTGTGTGCTTGTGTGTGCACATGCACAGGGGAGTAAAACACGAAACACGCGAGAGACGCGAGAAAATATCTTGCGGTTTACGTGAGCTTAAACACACTCCAGCGGTGGTTGCTCCTGGACAAGCTAGCCATTGTCACTGCCTACACTCAGAGGCTTATGGCATAATGGTGCACACCCGCACGCACACATTCACACACACAGCACGTTCCCTTACTGAACGTCATGAAATGTCAGCGGTACACTACAAATCAACTACACCTCGCACCTCTCCGCGTCGGGGCAATTCATTTATTTTCGCATTTTATGCACACAGGAAATGACCTTATTGCTTCCTCTGTAGGAGGGGTGTACATTTTTCACCAACAGCTTTCCTATAATACTACACAGGACGCTGGAGAGTTTAATAACACAACAGTGAACTGAGATTAAAGCAACATTTTAAAATCTAACTGAGAAATCACCTGAAAACAGGTTCTGTTCATATATTCACTGAATCCTATTATGGAGCCCATCTCAGCCGACTCTGTTCGAAGGTGGGGTACACCCTGAAAGGCTCACCAGTCAATCACACAGTCAACACACACAACCATTCACACTCACACACCTAGGGGCAATTTGAAACAGCCAGGTAGCCTAATGTGTGTCTTTGGACTGTCAGAGGAAACCGGAGGACCCAGATGGATGGAGCCAAGTTAAACCAGTAAATAATTTTTGGAGACTTCCAAAGCTGCAAAACTGAAACTAACCACATTTCGGTTCAGCGAAGCATGTCATTGGGCGGCAAAGCAGCGTAGTGGTTGGCACGTCCACCTCACAGCAAGAAGATCCTGGGTTCCAGTCCCAGGCTCGGGCGTTTCTGTGTTGAGTTTGCATGTTCTCCCCGTGCTTGCGTGGGTTTGCTCTCTGTACTCCGGTTTCCTCCCATAGCCCAAAGACATGCACATTAGGCTAATTGGCTGTTCCAAATTGCCCCCAGGTGTGAGTGTGAATGGTTGTGCGATGGTTCAGGATGTACCCCACCGCGGACATAGGCTCCAGCCTCAACCCAACACTAGTAGTACAATTAGGTGGTGTGAGCGAGACAGAGAGTACAGTACTTGGTTTTTTTTGGGGGGTTTTTTTAAATCACCCCATGACACATTGCATTTTAACAGTCTGTTATCCTAACCCAACATGACTCATCTATAATTTTCCGATAGGGACGGTCCAATCCCCGCACCTGGAAATAAAGTGGCCAACTGTGCTCCTCGTGGATGTGAGAGCACTTGGTACGTTGCACTGCGGGGATTTAATCTGACTCACAATGCTTCATATATAAACAATGAAACAAAGAGCAGGCCTCTTCTCCCTCAGCTTTCAGCAGGTCTGTGAGAACTGGGACCAGCTGGGAGGATTTTGAAGGATGCTGCTGCTGCTGCGTTTGTGGCTTTGACACTGTGCAGGCTTCCATCAAAACCAAGCCAGGAATAATGACAGCACGTTTGTTTTTCGCAGGGAGCTGTGAAACGGGTCAGTTAGTGCTACCGGGCGTTGCTATCCAGTTCACTGCGGCGTTCCTGATGTTAATGTGGATACGTACTGTACACGGATGCAAACTGTAGACAGAACATGAAGGAGGGAAGATTGAGTTAAGCTCAGGAAATGTCTGGAATAGATTTTGGTGTGTTAATGGGTATAATGTGGTAAAGCGTCTCATAAGTTGGAACTTTTTATACACCAGTGAGGACATCTATCTGATAACAGCGGGGTCTTACAATAAGGAGTTTCCAAGTCCTACACCTGGGAAACTCGCCAACTGTGCTGGTTCTGGACTAAAAGCTGGGATAGCGTCCAAGTCCTTATGTTTTCTACTGACAAAAGAACAAACCACAAGACGCTTTTCTGTCAGCTTTCAGAAGATTCATGAGGTGATATGCTAGTGCTGGGCTACAGTCTCAGACGTGCTCTATTTACTCAAAAATAGAAACGCACTCACTTCTGAACCATCATAGCTCATGACACAAATTCTGTCGGATCTTTACACTAAAGAGACAAAAATCCTGTTTAGAATAACATTCATTCATTCATTCATCTTCAGTAACTCCATCATAGTCAGGACCGACAGAGAGCCTCTAGAGCTAATCCTGAGAACGCTAGGCCAAAGATACCCTGCGATGTGTAGAGCTTCATACCTGCATGGCGCGTCTTTTAGTGAGCGTGATCTCAAAGTTCTTCCACTCCCAGCGCTGCTCTACGATGTGCGCGAAGATCACCTGGCCATTCCCACAAGCTCCTGCTAACTGAGTGCCATCAGCAGACCAGGCCAGGCTGAACACGCTGCCTGTGTTCGGCTTCTCCAGAGCGTATGACCACTGAGAGACAGAGAGACAGACAGAAACAGGAATATGGAAGGGTAGAGGGTTATAATGCTGAAGGCCAAGTCATAAAGTTCAAGTCAAGGTTGACACACGACAATCCGAGGGTTTAAAGAAAAAAAAAATGTTGCATCCATGAAATATTCCACGATGTCAATAGGTCTTGCACCTGGATAAGTAGAACTTTGCACCAAACTGGGGGATCGGTAGTTGGCCAGACTTGTGTGCTTCGTGTCCGAAGTGAACCACTCCTACGTTTGGGAATGACAGCTGCAGGGTGCATGACGTCAAATCCACGTGTGACTCTGAACTAGCCTACAAAATCAATGAACCTCAATCCCTGTCATTCAAGAAAACACTAACATGTGGCCGTTTTACACCCGAACTTACTGGTGCACCAGTACAGCCCATATCCCAGTTTTTGTGAAGCAACAAGAGTTCACCTCCTGCTGGATTTGAATAAGGTTACCTTCTCAGGATTTTACTGACCCAAAATATCCATCCATCCATTTTCTAAACTGCTTAATCCTAATCAGGGTCGCGTGGAGGCTGGCACCCATCTCAGCCGACTCAGGGCAAGAGCAGTCCTGGTAAGGTACACCATGGACAACTCGCCAGGCCACTGCAGAGCCAACAGACATACAACTATTCACACTCACACTTATACCTTGGAGAGATTTGGAACAGCCAATTAGCCTACTGTGCAGGTTTTTGGATTGTAGGAGGAAACCCGAGTACCCAGAGGAAACCCACACAAGCACAGGAAGAACATGCAAACTCCACACACAAACGCGCAAGCCCGGGAATAGAACCCAGTCCTTCTTGCTGTGAGGCGAACGTGCTACCACTGCGCTACCGTGCTACCCACTACCCAAAATATATTTAAGAAAATTATTTTTCTATTTAACAAACAATTCAGTTGATTATCCATTATCGTGTCTGAGAAGTCTATGGTATACTATACACTGTTCTGATGGACGTATGTACACTATGTTAATTGTTAATGGGGATTTGATAACAGGAACTTGCTGCGTCCGCGCGTTCCAGAGTGTTAAATGTAAAAATAAACTATTACTGTAAACTGATAATCTGTCATTGTTAACAAACTGCTGAGGTAGAAAAGGAATAAAACTCTTCAGGCTGTGGTGTTGGAGGATCTTTAGAGTTGAATCAGGTGGTAATTCCACTACACATCATGAGATTAAAAGAATACATGCTCATTTAGTATCACTTCCACCAAAGAAGGTTATGTTTTTGGTTGGGTTTGTGTGATTGTTAGCAGGAATACGCAAAACAAAACATCATGAATTTTCATGAAATTTGGACCAGGGGCGACTCCATGAGATTTTGGAGATGATCTGGATCAAATTCCAGGAATTTTTTAATGATTCTTTAACACTGAGATTTTTTGGACATTGTTGGACATTTTTTTGGAAGTGTCGTGTTGTTGTTTGGGTTATTATTTATTTATTTTTTTTGGCAAAAATGTTATATGCTGCTTTTCAAGTTTCTACCAGAGGCGGGGCTTTGGACAAGGAGGACTCCACTAGATTTTGGAGATGATCTGGATCAAATTCTTGATCCTGTATTTTTCTTAATGATTCTTTAAAACTGCGAGACAGGACATGGTTTTTTTTTTGTTTGTTTTTTGGAACTGTCATATCACAGCAGGCCCTGTAGGGGGTGCTGTGTACTTTGTTATTTCTTTTGCAAAAAAATTTATACGTGGCTTTTCATAACGGTTCCACCAGAGGTGAGGCTTTGGACGAGGAAGATTCTATTCGATTTTGGAGATGATCCGGATCAAATTCTGGATCCAGTATTTTTTTTAAATGATTCGTTAACATTGTGAGATAGGGCATGTTTTTTTTGTTTGTTTGTTTATTTTTTGTTGTTTGTTTTATGGAACTGTCATATCACAGCAGGCCCTGTAGGGGGTGCTGTGTACTTTTTTTTTTTTTTCTAAAAAAATTGTGTGTGGCTTTTCATAAAGGTTCCACCAGAGGCGAGGCTTCGGACGAGGCAGATTCTATTAGATTTTGGAGATGATCCGGATCAAATTCTGGATTCAGGAATTTTTAAAAGAGTTCTCTTATATTGTGAGATTAACATGGGGGATTGCTGGGCTTGGCAGAGGAGTGCTCTTTCTGCTTGTTCCTTATTTATGTGTCTGAGCTATTAGTTGGATAATTAACAGCTACTTAGGCTGAATGCAAAAGTGTTCAGCCGGATGCACAGGAAGCGACATGCAAGCAAATTTCCTTAAGAAATTCCAAGTGGGCATTTAACTGAGCTGAACTTTCATGTGAACAATTTAAGCGATAACCAATCCGAGCTTAAAGATACCGTTGATTGACAGATGCCACCAAACAAGGAGTTCCCCAAAACCTTTTCATATTCATATTCCAAAAGACCATAATTAAAATAAGTGATTTTGCCTGCAGATCAGCGTCAAATCAAGCAAAGGACAAGGTGTGCTGTGAATATGACACAGAAAATCATCACACAGATGCTAAAATTTCAGATATTTTGAATAAAGTGTTACAGAGAATGTACCACAGCTTCCATGTATCAAGATAGTGAACTGGAAGTTAGTGAAAATATAAAACAGAAGAAAATAAAAGAGGAACCACGGTCAGTCTCGTCCTTCATAAGCTACACTCAGAAAAGCTTTTAGTGTGTGTGTGTGTGTGTGTGTGTGTGTGTTATACATTAGTACATCTATCGGTTGTAGAAAAATTCTTAGATTTCTCCTTAAAATAATTTTACTATGTAAAGCTGCTTTGTGACAATGTCAATGACAAATAAAACTGAATTGAATTGAATTGAATCTGTCGGAGAAGAGTATAGCCCTGCACTCCACTACCTTCTTTTCAAACCTCTATCACACAACAACCCAACTCCTTTCTAACAAACTTCTCTCTTCCACGTTGTTCACGTGCGCGGTGATGCCGTGTCCCCGAACAGGCTCTGCTCTGTTACCCAGCATTTGGGCTCCAGGTGCTATAAAGTCCCTCTCAGCTCTGAGGCTTTTTCTATTGTTAGTGTGGATTTGGAAGCCAGCTTCGAAGGCGTTCTGCAGACACTTGTGTAATTGCGGTGTTGACGGATTATATTTAGTCCACGTTCGAGCCTACATTACACGTTTTAAGGCGAAGGAAAGAATAGTTTCACCCCAAGATGGAAAGGAGGGATAAGGCCAAAATTGGGATTGGGAAAAAAGATAAGGAAGGATTTTTTTTTCCTGATTTAAGCTTCTTTCATAGGCAAAAGGAACAGTGATGTATAGCATTTGTCCATTACGTACATGAGTATATACAGCAAGCGGGTAATAAATGAGCAAGTGGATATGTGGGAGACGAATGAGGTCTCTTCCGTTAACTTCCATTTATCTCTCTTTAGTATTTAGATATTCTAATGGTCTCATAGCTTTGCTTTTCATAGAACTTTCTCTTCATCCTCTCTCTCTCTCTCTCTCTCTCTCTCTCTCTCTCTGTCTTTCCTGGAACAAACCCCCTCTCTGTAGTCGGCACCCGGCATTCCCCCGACACGCCGCTCAGCCACAAACATCCATCCTGTAACCCCTGACCTTGCCATGTCAGCATTTTTTTTTAGTGCGTGCAGGTAGCTGGACCTGCCATAGGAGAAGGGGAGGACATTTTGAAAACACTATATACATCAAAACAAAAATAAAATTGCTAGCTTCACAGAAGCTACTAGCGAACAAGGAGGAGTGTGTTTTAGTACCATGAGCTTGAGGCGAGGCGTTATTTCCGTTGGTCAGTCAACGTTTGACGGGATGAAACTGAGCCGTTTGATCACGCTGCCCTCTATTTAAAGCCGGGTCCGTGTCGAAAATAGAAGCTTTCCTTAAGTCAACTTTCTCCCTTGTGTCGAAAAAAAATGGATCGCTTTCATCCAATGTGTACAATATCAAAGGTGGCGGCTTGTTTGCCTTCTTTCTGTTTACTCCTTCTTCTAATTTTGTTTTTGCTTTTTGTTAATCATGCACATTTTTTAGGTATGGGGTGGAGGGCGATGGGAAAGGGACGAAAGATAAATAGCCTTGGCTGCTCCAAGATCGGGTGCGTTTGAAGTTAACTCATATATACTGTACCTTTTTCAAAAACGAGGGCCGAGCCGAACTTGGAGCTGCTTCGCTGGCCGCGAAACGAAAGCATTTAAAAATAATAGTGCTCCATCTATTCTTCTGCAAACACGGCAGTGTGGCCAGGCTTTAGAGCTCTCTAGAGGAGACGGGTGACTCACAGATGGAGCGCAATGTATACACCAGACTGCAATGAGCCAAGACACATGATAGCGGGCCTGAGGAGCGCTTTTTGGATTCATGCTCGCCTAATGCTTCTAACACATTGTGTCATTAGACTCCTGCTGCACAAGATAGAAGCGTATATGTGTATGGGGGTCTGAAAAGTACGAGAGGACAGTACGTGTGCATAAAAAGAGAGAGAGAGAGAGAGAGAGAGAGAGAGAGAGAGAGAGTGTGATTTTGCCTGAGGTGAGCATTTAAATCACACAGATGCTCAACTCTAATGGCCTCCAATGCAACTGGATAATCCTGTACAGCACTCTTGTTTAGTTTGTGTGAGTGCATGTTGGGTGTGTGGACCTTTTCCACGTGTAAGACAGGACCTCCTGTCCTAGTGTCCCCTACATGACCTCAGATCAGCCTTCCCTTCTCACTTTCACTCCTTCTTTCTGCACTCCTACACTATGTCATCATTATTCGAATATATTTCTTAACTGTGCGTCTGCGTGTTACTCCAGGGCCGTGTTCCACCACATCAGGGTTCCAGATAAATTTGTGCTTACATACATCAAAGCACCCCTCCCCCTTTAGGAGGGGGGCACTCCTAAAAACCCTAGTAAAGGGACTATGAGGAGTAATGAATAATCATGTCGTATTTACAATGCTCATGCGCTCGCTGCGACCGTAGGAGGTTACTGAACGTCTATTCATACGTGACGAACAGAGGAAAACTCCTTTATTAGCCCAACTCCGAACTGGACTTGGCATATAAAGTACTCCTTACTCACTGGCAAGAGCTACTTTTATGAGTATAAAGAGGTTGTGCAAAGAGATATTCCATTATTTCTTGCAAAGAAGTTTAATTTCTCAATGGTCTGTATTTAAGTAATATTTCGGCTAAAAACGCCAATAAACACTTTGCACTGAAATCCAGAAACGTGCACAAATTCAAGGCAAAAAAAAAAACAAACAAAAAAAACACTCAGCCAAACTATTTGATCCTGCTAGAGTCGTAGGGAGGCTGGAGCCTACCTCAGCTAACACTGGGAGAAGGCGGGGTACATCCTGAACAGCTCACCACACCATCGCAGGGCCAACAGATACCCAACCATTCGCACTCACACAGGGGCAAGTTGGAACAGCCAGTTAGCCTAACGTGCATGAGAACATGCAGACTCCACACAGAAACGTCCAACCATGGGGCTTCTTGCTGTGAGGCAGACATGCTAACCACTACACCACTGTGCCGATCGCATAAGAGCTAATGCCTGATGCGTTCAAGAACATACCATCAATGATGTTCTTACACATCCTCTTCCTAAAAGAACGGATGAACACAAGTCGTCTTCTTCTTCTTAAGCCTCTTGACTCCAGGTCTCCATAGGGCCTTCACCAGGGTATCGTATTTGAAACGGTCCTGAGCCACTGTCTTGGTTTCTCCCATGTTAGCTTGATGCGCTTTAGTTCTAACTGTGTTGCTTTTTTCCAGGCTGTTCTGGGCCGTCCTTGTCTTCCTTTTCCTCTGGGATACCAGTTTAGTGCTTGGGGTGCTATATTGCTCTGTCTATTTATTTGTCTCCTGGTACTCCAGGTTGGGAGTTTATTAACAGGCCCAAAAAAGTATGAGCACATTTCACCCATGTTAGCCTCACTCCACTGGCTGCCCATCATTTTAGGATTCATTTTAAAATTCTTTTATTGGCTCCTGACTGGCGCATCGACAAGGTGCGTGACTATCAACCAGGAGATCACTGGTTCGAATCCAGGTTGATGCCGTCCATCCGGGACTGGGAGTCTGTTGGAGCTAATTGGCCGGGAAATCCACTCCCTCGTACGAATGAGCTCACAGACACCCATGATCGATCAGCGGATTTCCCTCTAAGAACACCGGTAGGTAGCTCCACTTTTTGAGGTGTCGCAGGCTGTTTGAGAACATAGTGTTCCTGGCACAATGCAATCAGTGTTTCCGTGTGCGCGGTAGCATCCAGTTGGATTATTAGGTCGTATCCTGGGCTTTCTGACATACCACTTTTCTTTTCAGGTCATTCACTGGACTTTAACTGCTTAAATATCATCCTTTCATTTTCTGAACCACTTAGTCCTAATTAGGGTCACAGGGAGGCTGGTATCCATCTCAGGCGGCTCTGGGCGAGGGATGAGTACATCCTGGACGGCTCGACAGGTCATCGCAGGGCTGCTTAAATATCAATAAAATAAAATAAAAATAAATGAGGGTGTTCAGAAACATCTGAGCTGTAGTGTATTTTAAATGAAAAACAATACGCAGGTCAAAATTTGGTCTGGGGCAGCTCGGTGGCATAGTGCTTGGCATATCCGCCTCACAGTAAGAGGGTACTGGGTTCGAATCCTGGGCTCAGCAAGGGCGTCTCTGTGTGGAATTTGCATGCTCTCCTTGTGCATGAGTGGGTTTCTTTCAGGTATTCCGGTTTCCTTCCACAGTCCAAAAACATGCATTTTAGGCTAATTGGCTGTTCCAAACTGCCCCCAACTGTGAGTTTGAGTGTGAATGGTTGTGTTTGTGCGATGGTGCGAGGCTGCGATGGTGTGGTGAGCTGTCCCGGGTGTATGCTGTCTTTACACAGTGTTGGCTGAGATAGACTCCAGCCTCCCTGCGACCCTAATAGGATTAAGCGTGTCAGTGGTAGGTAACTAATATTTGTGTCTTATATCAAAATATAATATCAATACTAATATTTATAACTTATTAATTGTAGCTTATATTGCAAGCCAAATGCTTCAAGCTGATAGCCAATCATCACATTGTATGTTTTTCTTCCCTTCCTGTACATCCTTTCTAATGATCCTAATCTTCTCCTCCGCTTGCACTAGCATACGACTTAAACATTAATAATACGTGAGCTGTACGTGTCGAGGACGCTGACTGATTGTACTTGAAGTGCAATTTGGACCACAACTCAGAAGTCTGGAAATTAGTTTATAGCTCAGCGCTTCACACACTTCAGGGCCGGGCTCGATTTTAACCGCAGGGATATACGCAGCTACTTAGACTTTTATTATCTGGATCCGCAACCCTGTATATGTTCCAGAGGTTCGGATGTCAAATGTGCAAATAGAATGCACACAGATGCTTCATGTGTACGCTGCCCTCTTTTGGGGGAGCCTCTTTCCTTTGCATTGTTTTTTTTGTTTTCTGCTGCTCTCGCCGCACATACGTTTGTCATTAGGATTGGCAGGTGCTGCTTCTCCATGCTGTAGCCTTATTAGACTGTGAGAGGAAAGGCTGTAAACTCCAAAAGCGCTCAAAGCGCTCTCTCATTCTCTCTCTCCCTCTCTCTGTTTTTCTTTTCCCTTAAGACCAGTGACCACAATACACCGAAGTCGTGATGTGATAACCTTGATAAGGGCGCAAGATCTTCGACATGCAGTTAGGCTGTAATAAAAAAAAATCCAAATCCAACTTTTACAATTTTTTTTTAAATTCTCCTTAAAGGAGCATCGAGTTTAAACGCTTTTATACTGCTTAATAATCACCTATTATAAATGTTTGTTAATAGATTCCATCCACTGCCCTTAGACATTCATTATAAAAGGGTTTCGAGTGTTCCCGCCCCTCAGTACAATGGGAAAAAAAGTCAAACATTTTGTTTAATAATATAAATATTTAGGCACTGCCTTAGGGCGGGGCGCCGAAAATGTTTGCATGGGCAGGTTTCCAGAAACATGCATACATAAAGTTTGATTCCCGGGTTCTGCGTTTCTGTGTGGAGTTTGCATGTTCAACATGCTTGCATGGGTTTCCTCCGGATACTCCGGTTTCCTCCCACAGTCCAAAAACATGCACACTAGGCTAACTGGCTTTTCCAAATTGCCCCTAGGTGAGAGTGTGAATGGTTGTGTGTGTGGGCCCTGCGATGGTCCAATGAGCTGTTCAGGTTGTACCCTGCCTTTGCCCAGTGTCGGCAGAGATACTGCACCAGCCTCCCCGCAACCCTAGTAGGATTAAGCGGTTTGGAAAACGAGTGAGCGAGTGAATTATATATCACCACTGTTGCCATCTTTGTGCTTCATCATCTCTGGACTGCCCTCTAGTGGATTTGTTGCTCAACATCGATACCAGCATAAATGAAAGGAAGTTTGTGGACGCCGTTGGTTGAATTGCTTGAAACGGGCGCATATTTTTGCACATGAAGGGAGCATAAATGAAAATTAAAATGTAGGAGGAGGCATGTTTACACCCCACCCTGGTTGGTGGTTGTTGTATATGATAGGGAGGAAACAATGAAGGGGTGGGGGAGGGGTGTCAAAAAAACCAGTGGTTTATTACAGTATAGCTTTATTCCGATAATAAATGAATTTTTAAAAAAGGTGAAAATGGACATCTGATGCAAGTTTTGGGATAGGCGTCAGATTAGTTTAGCAGATTAGCAGCACAAGCTAACCGCACTGACTACATTTACTCACCAGAGGCACTTCAACAGATAGAGGTATTTTGGAGAATATACTACCCAGAAATGCCGCGATCTGATTGGTTCACCACCTCGGGACAATTAACAATTACAGTATGTGCTAAGGGTGAGGTTGAGGTCGCTGAATAGTTCCCGAGACCTTAATTCATTGACATTTACTGAGCCTTCTGCACACTCATGAGTGTGAAACACTGAATATATTCAGAACAAAGACGACAGAGCAGATGTATGAACTACTTAAAACTTCGAACTTAAATCCACTCCTTCCACTCCCTTCTCTCCACCTGGACAGTGTCCGTGAGAGAGAGAGAGAAGAAGGGGTTAATGACATGCTGGAGTCTAATGGTTCCCTGTAGAACTATCTGCTGATTCAGCCCCATTACATCAGCCACGTTAAATATGTCTGTGCTGACCGAGAGAAGCCTGCTCTGGTTCTCCTCACGAGATGCTAATCGGCAGGGTGGCATGTGACACACACACACACACACACACACCACGGGTAGTGTTTACACATACTGTCAGGCGGAGGGGAGGCTTGCGCTCGTCTAGTGGTATAAATTAGGAGAGCTTGGCCGGTGAAGCCCAGCTGGCGCACATACATTTGGCAACACAATGCTTACATGTGTGCGCGCACCAAACTCGCCCGTGCAACGCACAGCTACACACTTTATATAGCTCCTCTTGCCATCTTCTGTCGAAAGCTTGGAATACAGCACACACCATTTCAAATACACTGGTGTCTCTGTGTAAAGCACCGAGGGTGTACGTGCAACAAAGCATCTCTGAAAACTCACCTAGTGCTTTACGGTCTACAGAGCGGAATGGTGTGACTGGGGAATAAATCAAAACCGGCCTCTCAACATGCAACAGGCCGGAGGTTTAGAAAAATTCAGTCGTGTCCTTGCCACTTGCGGAACACAAAAGCGCCTTGTAATTTTAACTTATAAAATTGTATATTAAAACAGGCAGTCAGTGTAAATATACCTACTTACGTGTTCACTTAGTCGAAATTAGCATCTTACTCTTAGTTATAGCTTGTCATGAATTTACCAACAACTAAAAAAGCAAAAATAACACACAGTTATTATACTACAAAATAGTTCTTTTTGCTGTAATCTTTTTTCTCACTTATATACTTATAGTATATACAATACAGGGGACGGGTGCAATCTGACTGCTTTGCTATCTTGGGATAATAGAAATTTAACCACCTTGTAATATCAGTCTCTTTTAATCCGACTCAATTAAAAAAAAAAAAAAAAAAAAAACCCACTCATTCCATTCATTTTTTTGAACCGCTTTATCCTGATTCGGGTCGCGGGGAGGTTGGCACCCATCTCAGCCGACTCTGGCCGAGGGCAGAGTACACCCTGGATGGCTCGCCAGGCCATCGCGAGGCAAAAACACGATATACTATACAAATCTAATTTTTGTTTGCTATCTAATGTTTGCATGTAGTACACAGGTACCAACTCGAGGCCCGCAGGGCAAATCCGGCCTGCCAACTCATTTTATGTGGCCCCCTGGAGGTTTCAAAAAATATGATTATCGTACCTTCTTTGCATCAACCGTTACCATGAAACATAATTCATCTTCCATCCTCTAGATGGCAGCCACCTATTTCAAGTAAACAGCTAGTTATTCATGACTCAGCAAAAATTACAAGCTAGCTTGTCACTGTCAAGTATTGCCAGAAAAGGTAACTGAATAAAGGACAAAAGAGACAAATGCCTAAACTTATAATTTTGTCATGCAGATTTCATGGTTGCCCTTTTTGAAAGGATGTTCAGTGATTATTCGACCCTCCATCACCTGGAAGTTCAGTGATGTGATATACTAAAACAATAAGCACATACTGAGTACACAGTTGGTGATACTGTTCAGTGAGATCCACCTTGTCTTTTGTGAATATTTGAGATACAGAGATAAATATAGATATAATATTTCCCAGTCCTTTTGAATTCTCAAATCTGATTGGTAGGGATGTGAATCTAACAATAACTCACGGTTCGATTCGATTCCGATTTTGGGGTGACGATTCGATTCAGAATCGATTCTCGATTCAAACCGATGTTTGATTCATAACCATTATAAACAAAGGGAGCCAATTTCACGAGTAACTACATTCTTCTATAAGCTAGGAACAACTCTTCTATAAGAAAGAAAGAAATGATATTACTAGACAGCTGGTTTTGTAGATGTACTGATCCACTTTGCTCGTTCAGAGCTGGTTGGGAGTTTAGGGAAGTGATGGAGGTGCGTTGGTCAGGAGTTGGTCGTGCTGCTGCTCCGGTTCTTTTAGCTTCGGGTGATGGTGTAAGATGTGGACTTGGGGATTTGAAGTGTTCCCGAAATATTTGACTTTTATTTTGCTCACCGCATATATCATGTCAAGCTCCTTCTTACCCGGAAATTGTAAAATCCGAAGTGCAAACATTTGCCTTCAGCAAAGACGGTGCTGGCTGTATTTTTTTTCCCTCATCCATGTCAAAGCTAGGCTAAAAGCTAGTTCTGGAGCCGCCACTCACTGAAACAATTCACTACGGAGGCCGTGTCTGGACAAACAGTACGTGCTGTGAGTAAGGTTGGAAGTGCTCGGAAAAACGTGTTCTTAAAAATCGATTCTTGAAAATTTGGATCGATTCAGAATGCTAAGAAATAAGAATCGCGATTCAGACGTGAATCGATTTTTTTCCAGCACCCCTACTGATTGATCAAAAAGTGTTTCTGGAATACTAGCACTAACAATCCCATTTGTTTGTGCTTATTCTAATAAGCCTTTGTTACTATAATATTAACTCGTTCATGAGTTTCCGAGTCGAGCAACACAATTTAAACCTAATAATAAACAGATAAACATGTTCTTGGTGTACAAAAACAAGGTATAATTGTTATGATCGTAATTGTGAATATTTTATCGAAGGAGTCTCCAGTGTTACAGTCAATCAGTAAGTTTTCTGCCACAGTAAAGTCCTCAGGACACACTTTCTGGTTTCTCAGGAAGATGAACAGCTGAGGGATTTTTTTTTTTTTTTTTTTTTGACTAAAAAAATCTCAAAAACATGTCAAGAGACAAATAAAAGAGAAGGTGGTGAGGAAACCGCACTTTTACAGCAGCATCTAGAACATAAGTGACTTGGTTTTTTAATGAATGGTTCAAATCTACTCATTAACACAACAGAAGTCATAATCTTTTGCTTATTCCTGTGGTATAAGAGGAATAAAATATTCCAGGATGGGTTTTTATAAGAAAATTATTTACTTCCAGGTTTTAATAGTGACTCCTATAAGGTGTTTAAGTTCTTTCGTATTTTGTCAGTTCTCCAAAACAAGCAAAACTGTTTACATCAGCTCCATTTTTTATACCCCGACCACAGAAGCCAAAGTGATTTTTTTTCCTGCTCTCTTAGCTTCATCAAATGTCAGAATTAGTAAAACTATATCTGGTTTTATAATAATAATGGATTTTAATTTTAATTAATCAATCGAATGCTGAAAGGAAGAAAGAGTTGATGCATTAACAGTGAGATAATCAGGAGCTACAATTTTACAATAAAATATAAAGTATTAAATTGGTTCATCTTCTTTGCATTAATATTTTCTGTGATGAGATGTACACTGACTCCAACCCCCTATACTACTTTACCTCCTTCTAGGTCCTTCAAAATATATCAACCCTCAATTTCAAAAAAGGGGAAAAATTGTGACTTTGCCGACTGCTGAATACAAAGTGAAGTGATTACATGGAGACCTCCCACTGTTCGCAGCAAACTGCTGT
>JAQMYF010000008.1:26358160-26369573 GCA_030014195.1 Neosilurus mollespiculum
ATATATATATATATATGTGTGTGTGTGTGTGTGTGTGTGTGTGTGTGTGTGTGTGTGTGTGTGTGTGTGTATGTATACATATATACAGTGGAAGGGGTAAGACAAAGAGAGAAAATAAGAGCGAGAGAGAGAGTAATGATCCTCACATGGCTCTACGCTCGGCTTCAGTCTCAACACTGTAACCATCCACACATGGCCGCTCTCCTGGGACTCATCAGTAGTGCCCAGCTGTGCGCTGGCCAGCAGAATTCAATTAGCACCACTGCACGCAGCACATCTCGACTCGGCGTAGAATCTGGGCCTAGCTTAGTCTTTCACGCCTCGTATCTGTAACCATGTTCAAAACTCCAACCCTCACGCAACCCGCCTCTGCTCTTTACTTGTTCTTATTTCAGGGTTTGTTTCCCAATGAGCTCCTTTGGCAGTCTTCTTTATTAGAGCATGTAGCAGTGTAAAAGCACTGGACTGAATAAACGACGACGTGCTCAGGAATAGCACCAACAAACAAAACTTTCAGTAACGTGGACGTGAAACAGAACAGAGCCTTCATTCGGTCCTAATGGTGCAGCTTTACAGAACATAACTACACTATTAAATATGAACTAAAAGACCTTTATTAAGCATGTGTAATACTAAACAGGTCTGCTCTCCAAAAACAATATGAGCGCAGCCTGGCCTCTTGCTCTCCTCTCTGTCAAGGGTGAAGGCTAAATTAAGGGAGGCCCCTGGAGAGCTGCCAAAGGGGTGAAAAATTAAACCCTGGGTGGGTCAAAGAGCATAGGTCAGGCCTGAGTGGAGGAGAGGGAGGGGGGTGTAAGGAGGTTTAACTGACATTGGGTGTATCAGCTTAACTTGGTGGAGCGTTTGGAAAAATCTCTCATTGTGTTGAAAAATCCTGGATTTGGATATGATTTTGCTGTGCTTTCCTTGCCCTGTGATTTCTTTCACAGACACAGAAATTTTCAAGGATGTATGAGATTCTCTGCAATGAATTCCCAAGTGCAAATCGGACTTCACTTCGCTGAGCAAAAAGAGACCGATTTCATTGATTTCAGGCAGTAGAATGCGCCGTACTTCCTTGAATCCCGTTTATCATTCAGCTGTTTATGTGGGAGGAAGAGGGGAAAAGAGAAGCCCAATAATAATGCTTTAATTAGATTTTTTTTCCAGAGTCGTACTTAAAAACAAGCAAGGTTTCTATAAGTTTACAAAATAAAAGTCTTTGCAATATATCTCCACTTTTTTTCACAGAACAGATCTGCAGTCTCTCTATAGTTTTCTTATGATAGACAGCTGAATTTGGGGATGTAGCTTTCTTAAATGGAGATTTTTAAAAATAGTTTCCTTATAAAACTTTTGGTTTTGAACTTGGCATTAGAGTTTTAAGTACACATTTCTTTGCAGTTATAACTCATGGTGAAAATAACACAGTTTATAGTAGCATTAAACATAGCTAGCATTAAATATGGGTCGTTCCTGTAGTTGTTTTTTAACTCTTGTACCATTTCATTTAATAGCAAAGCGCTATACATAAGAAACCATCCTTCTGTCCAGTGTCTGTATGCATTGCGATGCTGACTGGCTGTTACACATCGAGGTGCTGACTGGCTGTTGTGCATCAAGTTCCTGATCAGCTGTTACGAGGTGCTGACTGGCGGTTAGGCACCTCAATGTTTATTGGCTATTATACTTCGCGATGCTGATTGGCTAGAGTGCATCACGATGCTGACTGAATGTTGTGCAGCACAATGTTGATTGGCTGTTTCACAGCACAATGCTGTTTGGCTGTTTTTCAGCACAATGCTGATTGGCTGTTGTGCAGAGCCATGCTGATTGGCTGTTGTGCAGAGCCATGCTGATTGGCTGTTGTGCAGAGCCATGCTGATTGGCTGTTGTGCAGAACCATGCTGATTGGCTGTTGTGCAGAACCATGCTGATTGGCTGTTCACTCTTTGGCAGAAAGAGCAGACATCCATGAATATATACTAAGACAATTATTCTTTCTGAAAACTGTTTTGTTTTTGTTTTTTTACCGAAACAACATCCAAACAACCACAAAATTAAATTATTTTCTAGAGTATTTTTAGCAATGCTTCTACAGATGTTTTAAGAGAACATGGCTTAAATTTTAAAAACATCAACAGAATAATTCATTAATTAATTGTCAGCGGAAAAGAAACATCCCTCAAAAATCAGTAGCGCAGTGCAAAAAACTGTACGTTAATCCATTGACTGTTGGAATAACGTTAAATCTAGTCTATGAAATCTTTCAGGCTAGCACAACAACAACAAAGCAGAAATCCTCCCAGCGTTTTTAAGCATGAGGTTAATATTAAGTAAATAAATTTTTACACTGCTACAACGGTTACAAAAAGAAAGACAGCCGGCCACTCCCATCCCAAGAGACAGCTACATGAGCAGCTCATTACTTAGCGCTGAGCGCAAACACGACAAGAAAATTACAGCCTTTGGGAAAGCAGCTAATAAATTAATCAGCGTCAAACGTCGGAGCTGTTGCTGTCCGTGTGGTGTTAGGAAATAGTGGCCTGTGCCTGAGGGAAAAGTTAAGCTGTAACACATAGGCTTTCTTCCCTTTCTTTCTCGTTTCTCACTCCCTTGATAATAACACAGCTGGCAGTCGTTCGCACTCAGCAGTTGATGTAGGGGTTAAATCAGGAAGAGTGAAGTCCGCGAGTCCATGGATACGGCCCAACTCCAAAGCCAAAAGTTCAATCAGAAATGGAGAGCAACAAGAACTTTTTTTTTCTGTAATGCTAGAAAGGTAACTTGACTACAATCAAACAGCAGCTACAGATCATTTGTCACGCATTTTATTCTGTGGCAACAGAAATTGCACCAATCTGCATGAGAGATTATAGAAATGGCTTGAGTTTGGATTAATGGTCTGCTTATCAGGCTGAAAAATCACAAATATAATACTTGGCTGTTGCTGCCAAGTTAATAATTGGCAGGATTTCAACAGCACATCCCCACAAGCGGTCCAAGCAATTAAACGTAGACAAATCTGCAGCTGAGGGGGGAAAAAGGAAAGCTGCAAAGATTTGCATTCTTTTGCACATTTACACTTCCATCTCAGAGCAAGCTTTTCTGATTCAGTGCATCAACACAAGCCACAACCGATCACTTTCACAATGTGAGTGGAATTAATGTTTTCTACTCCTTTATAAATCTACATAAAATATTACACATTTGCTGAATTCTCAGTCGTGATTCGTTACCATTTCTTAAGAAACAATTAAACAAGAATTTGGAATGCGGAGATGCCACACCATTTTTTTCTAAATGTAATACCCTCCACCAAGAACGTTATTTTTTAGCCTCTTATGTACATTTGTTTTGTTAGCACAAGTACATAAAAAGTTAGCCTCAGATTTTCATGAAATTTCTACCATAGGCGGGACTTTGGACAAGAAAGACTCTGTTAAATTTTGGGTTGAATTCGAGATCCAGATTTTTTTAAAGGATTCTTGGGGGCAGCCGTGGCCTAATGGTTAGAGAAGCGGGATTGGGGCCAAAAGCTCACTGGTTTGATTTCCAAACCAGCAGGAAAAATAGGTGGCGGCGTTTGAAGTGCCATTGAGCTCGGCAATAACCTAACCTAACCCCCAACTGCTCTCCGGGTGCCCCAGTGTGTGGTGGCCCACTGCTCCGAGTGTGTGTGTGATCACTGTTTCGTGTGTAATTTCCCCTGTGGGATTAATACAGTATAGCAGAAAGATATGATTTTTTGGTAGTGTTGTATTATAGCTGGCCCAGCAGGGGGTGCTGTGTACTTCCTGTTATCTGCAAAAAGTTCTGTGTGGATTTTTATAAAATTTCTACCAGAGGTGGAGCTTTGGACAAGAAATACTCCAGTAGATTTTAAAGATGATCCAAATCAAATTCTGGATCCAGGAATTTTTTTAAGGATTAGGGTTATTCTTTAATGTTGTGAAATAAGACATCATTGACATTTTGGTTGATATGGGGGATTGCTGGGCTTGCACTCTGCAGGTGCTCTTGTTGTTAATATGGTGATGTTTACACAGTGTTTAACATTCTTGGAAGGAGTCTCCAGTGTCAGTATCAGTAACAGTCGGCAGTAAAGCAGGAACTGAGTTTTGTGAGTTTATGAGGGAGTTTGTGATTTCTCTGAAACAGCTCACTCACTCATGCCCATAATGCCAGCTGGCGTGTAGGACAGCAACAAAGGATGGAAATACTGTCGGTTCTGGGCCAGCTTCACCCCAGGAGTGTTTCAGGGTCTTGAGCTCGCTTTCAACAGTCCGTCAGCAGGTGGTCCTTGGCCTTCCGTGTTTGCATCTTTCCCCTGGTGTCCAGTGGAAGGCTGTGCGGGTGAAACTGTCTTATTCCTTTAGGACTATCCATCTCCACTGCCCCCTCATGATGATAGCGTTCATATTTTCTTGGGCTGCTCTCCAAGTTGTTGGCTGGAGATGGAATTAGGCTACTAGGACTTATAATGTATAGTAAGTACTGTAAGTACTATAACTATAAGTGATGAGAAACTAAGTTATTTCTCATTTATCTGTAATAAAAGGAAGAACTAGCATGTGTCCGAACTGTAAACAGACACAGGAGGGTATCTTTCACATGTATATATCCGATCCCATGCACATATATTTGTCCAAGGAATAAAACATGTCGATTTGGGAATATTCTGAGCAGCGCTTGTTGCAGACCTTTCATAACAGTAAATTTTTTTGTTAGTTTTATCCCCACACCCCACCCCCTTTTATTGAATCAAATTCACAGAATGTCAGCAAAAGCACATCTCCATGGTGCAGGCTACTTGGAGCCAACAACTTTCGGCACGTGAATCCATCCAGCTCTTCACATTCACATGTGGAAGCTAACAATATATACTAACAACGAAAGTAACTGTAAATTGATAAAATAAGTACAACCTCGCTTTCATCCCCGATAATAAGACCTACCCTTACTTCTGCAGAACGGTCCAAAATAAGCCCTAGCCCAAAAATAAGCCCTAGCTAAATCCAAATTTTGTCCCCACCCTCCCCTCATTTACTCATTTACACGGCGCTATTTACAGCAGCGCCGTGGAGGAGAGACAGAAAAAGAGGAAGTTAAGGGAACAAAAACCGTAAGTGAAGTATTATAAAGCAGGACTGAGGGGCATGATGGGGTTAAAGCAGGACTGGAGGAGCATAACAGTCATCATTTTACTGGTATTATCCTGTCTGTTTTAACCCCAGACATGAGTGCAGAAAGGAAGAGCTACACCGCTGAGTACAAGAAAGCAGTTGTGGAGGACTCACTTACCTGTTTATTGAAATTGCTGTTAATGTTAAATAAAATAAAACCTACCCTGAAAATAAGCCCTATGGTGCTTTTTGAACCGAAAAAAAAAATAAGACAGTGTCTTATTATCGGGGAAACACAGTATTAGGGTCACAAGGAGGCTGGAGCCTATCTCAGCCCACACTGGGTGAATTCTGAGACAGATACACCAAAGCCATCACAGGGCCGACACACACCACCAATTACTCTCACCCTCACACCTAGGGGCAATTTGGAACAGTCAATTAGCCTGATGTGGATGTCTTTCTGGATGACTGCAGGAGGAAACCGGAGTACCCGGATGAATGGAGCCAAATTAAACCGTTAAATAGTTTTGGAGGGTTTTAAAAAGGCTGCAAAACTGAAACGAACCACATTGCAGTTCAGGAAAGGATGCCGGAAAAGTACAACCAAATATGATTAGAAGTGGCCTATTGGGCTCCTGAGTGGCGCATCGACAAGGTGTGTGACTATCGACCTGGAGATCGCAAGTTCGAATCCCTGTTGATGTCGCAGCCACCCATGACCAGGATTCCACGGGAGCTAATTGGCCGAGCACTCACAGGAGGGAGGGATACGCTGGCATATGCTCACTTCCCTGTCACTCACAGCAATCACCAGCCAATCATGGGCGTCTGTGAGCTCATTCGTACGAGGGATGGTGCTTTCCCTCCGAGTGTGTTAGGCCACCTAAAAATACGCATGCGCAGCAGTTTGTAAAGAGGCGGGTGGCAGCATCGCATGTCACAGAGGGAGATGGTGGGTTCAGGAGAAAATAGAGGAGGAAAAAAAAAAAAAAAAAGAAGTTGCTTACTGTTGGGGTAAAAGGGGAGGAAAACACTTCAGGGCATGGTGTGTTAACAGTAACTCAGCTTTGTGTTACAGCGCTTCACACCATCTACTCTTGACTGTTTTTCTAGTACATTTCAAGTCAAAAAGAGTTCCGGAGACTTACGTGAACTTTGCAGAATGTGAGGTAAATATCCTTAAGAGACATGCGCCCTGTTACCACACCTATATAATTTTAGAATCTGTTTTTAAATCCACTTTACCACCAGCCATTATCTTATAGACTATAATCCTCATCGAATAACAGAGCTTTCATCTGCCTTCACACACAACTAAGACTTTATTTCAAAGGGTAAACGATGCAGAATTATTATACACACCAAACCACGTCTGTGCTATCATCTACTACCTTTCCTTCTCTCACCTTAACCCTTCCTTTAATTTCCTTCCTACCCTGAAATCCTCCCTGCTGCTCCCTCGCTCTCTCTCTGACGTTTGCCTTGTCTGTGAAGGTACTGATTTAATGGCCCAGGGAGTAATGACTCTGCCAGAGGGGCTGGCAGACCAGTGTCTAAGGCTGTCATTTATCTCTCTGGCTCTTTTGCTTTCTCTCTCTCTCTCTCTCTCTCTCTCCCTCCCTCCCCCCACAGAAAAGGAGAAAAGAAAAAAAAAGTGAGAGAGTCAGAACTGCCACATTTAAACATTTTATAGGACCAGTCCACCCAGAACAGCTGCTTTGCCAACTATAACGGATAGCGCCTGTTTGCCAGCGGTGCTGCTCTGTGTGTTCCTTTCACTTTTACTCAGCTCGTAGTGAAGAAAGCAACATGGCGCACGTAAAGTGACGCTCAAGACACGTGTAAAAGTCGATGTTCGCAAAATATCTAATCTTTCTAAAACGTTATTTTTCCCCCCCACCCAATACCGCTGCACTGAATACACCTAAGCACAAACTCGATCTCGACTGAGTAAAGAAGCTGGCGTCTTGTCATAAAAGCTGCTGTTCCAAATAGTATCTTTGCCCAAAATGTGCTACAAGGAGAGGTGAGTCCGATTATTAAAATAGGTATAGTAAAAACTATTCCGAACTACAGTGGGAAAATATACAATAAAGAATAATGTGCGTGCTAATTTAACTAGCTGAGAGCATCCCAGAAAGCGAAACATGTCAGAGTGTGTTTTTATGCAAAGTGTAGGCTGATAAATGTGCGCCTGTCAAATAAAAAACTTTCCCCAAGTTCTGTCTCCTTTGGCCTTTTTCACTATTCCACCTCTTTCGCAGCCTAATGCTTGAGAGGGGAAGGGAGCGAGTGAGCGAGCAAGCAAGAGAGAGAGAGAGGACGGAGAAGCCCAACCCAGTTGCCTAGGGAGAAAACTGCTGCTGACTCAGGACTCTCTTTGTTTCGCTGCTCTCTCCTTTCGCCTCTCTCGTTCCCTCTCTCAGTCTCTCCTGTCCAACCCCTCCACATCTGCTGTTTTTCCACACAGTTGTGCGCTCTCTCTCTCTCACACAGACACACACACACGCACACACACACAGAACCCCCCCTTCTCATGTCGATTTAATAGTGACGCTCTCTCCATCTGCACCGCTGGGCCTGAGCTCTCGTGTGATGAAAACAGATAAGTCCCAGAGAAAAAGACTCATAAATCTGCACTCGTTTTTTTCTCTCTCTCTCTCTCCCTCTCTCATTCTCTCACCCCTCCTCCAAACCTCCTTTCATGCTCCATTGACAGCACCCTCAGTTCAAACGGTGCTAGATGTCGATCCTCTTTTCCAGACGCCCTGCACGCACTGGCATGACCCTGTTGTACGCTTTCTGAAAGCCTCAGCAAGTCAAAACCAGACCAGATCTTTGTGACCTCTCGACGTACAACACCGGGGGGAAATAAATAAATAAATACATAAATACCAAAAGATTCAGCAACTCAGAGCACAATTTGTAACACCCACTCTGCCAGAGTGACAGCATGAAGCCACAGATAACCACAAGTTTATCTTCTCTCTGTGCTTTTTTTACATACTTGCACAAGCAGCTCTAACCTACAAAACAAAAAATAAACAAATAAATAAATAAATAAAACACACAGAGGCTGCACTTCTCACACGAAAATCACAGCATGAGACATTAAATCACTGTTCAGTGGCCCAATTCTGGGCTTTTTTGTGTCTAGCAGCAAATAACATCTAAATTATAACTGATACTAGCCGCCTCGTTCTTGCTTGGCAGCTGAGAGCTATAAATTTGGCATGCGGGTAAGACAAGTTATCTCTTCAAGATTGCAGAGACAGTATGAGAGAGGTGAGGGTGTAGCGAAAGACACATAGAGGTCGGACTGTCCTACAGAAGTCCACTAGGGATTAGTTTCGATTTGAATCTCGTACTCTTCATTATCAACAGGTCAAAATGACCTCTTTTTTGAGGTAAATATAACCTCGGCGTAACATTTGTTCTGGCTAATTAGTGGACAGCAGGCCACATTTACAGCCTGGAGAAAGAGAGGAGGCGAAGCCATCCATCACACCGTTCCTATTTAGCCCCTGACGCACAGCAAACGATGTGGCCGAGGCCCGGGGTCAGCACGTGAGACACTGAGCTCCGGCATTGTTATCGTTGGAAGAGGGACACACTTCATTTTTAAGCTCAGGCATAGTTTCAGCATTAGCATTAGCTCTGCATTAGTTATGTTGCAAAGCACTCTGGATGCACACACACACACACACACAGACTACCATGTGCACACATATGGAACAGCTTTATCTCATGCAACAGGAGCAACATGGCAATTAAGTTCCATACACAGAATTACTAATTCCTAAAACAGCTTTAGACGCACACCCATGTTTATTTAGTGCTTTAGGAAGGAGTCTCCACTGTCAGCTCTCAGGCAATAGTTGCATTTTTGGTTTGGCTGTAGTACTGTGTATATGTATAGTACTGGGAATAAGACTAAATTAAGCTGAATTAAGACTATTAAATTCAGTGACAATCACTGTCCCCGAGGCGAATAATTATTTTACTATATATTTAAGTATATACTACACGGAAACATAAGGGGAAAAATAAAACAAAAAAGCAAGATTTTGGGTTTATTTTTCCATTTGAAAGCATGACCGTAGTGTAACACTGCCTGTTCCATGTCGCTGTGACAAACCGTGAGTGTCCGTCATTTGGATTCAAGCATTGGCTACATCAGGGTCTCCATCCCTGTTCCTGGAGAACTACCTTCCTTAAGTCTTTGGCTCCAAACCCAATCATACACAACTGACCCTCTGATTATTACCTTAAGAAGTGTGTTAGATTCTGATTGGACATAAGAGCCTGCAGAAAGGTAGCTTTTCAGGAACAGGGTTGGAGACCCCTAATCAATATTTATATATTTATATTTATCCATCTATCTATCTATATATATTCTAATACTGAGATAGACCAATCAAATCATGCCATTCCTGTGTAGCATATATACTAACTATTATTATCACTATTATCATTATTATTATTATTATTATTACTACTTGTAAAGGTATATCCATGAACATATACAGGGTACCTTCCTTTTTTTTAACTGCTACAAGATTGGTATCAAATATGTCTTGACTAAAATGCAGTGTAAAATGTTTTTGTTTATGTTTTTCAAGCAACGAATGCTGTAGAATGTTGAGATTTTTCTGATGGATGTTGATGAAAATCAGGGTTCGCCACTGTCTTTAGCGACATTTAGCAACGTTCAGTAACAATTTGTTACATTCACACAAAAGTGTTTGCAAAAGACAGTTAACGAACGTTAGCGACTGTTAGCAAATGTTTGCGACAAGCAACTGCTTGCCACTCTGCGAATTTTTGGGACCTTTTGTCAACCGCTGTTAAAATACCAGGTGAATATTGGCACTGAACCACCCTTACCCCTATTGATGGGCCAAACCCTATTTTTAAAAAATAAAATTAAAATCAAAAAATATTTTAAAAAGGTGACCAAACCCTTACTATCATTGTGTTCACTACTTGGTGAACCAAAAAGAACTGTTTGTAAAATGTATTGGTGGCAAAAAGAAGTGTTTGTGACCCTAAAAACTGTTTTGGAGCCTTTTATTATCCTTGACAAAACCCAAAATTCTTCAGCATTCGCCACTGTGAGCTACGAGCTTAAAACTACACCAAAACTACATTATAGTTTTATATTAAAACAATAACTACATTATATTTTTTATATTATATTATAAAAACAACTGAAATGAGGGTAAAACTAATAGACGTTTTAATAGGTAATGTAATAGGTTTTCATCTATAGACGGAGACTAAATCTGAATAGCTGCCAAATATACCGCTTCACGCTAATTCCTTAAGGGTTTTATTTGTTATGCAGAACATGCAGAGCCGTCCGAATGAATTTAAGCCGAGCGTTCATTCCCTTACCCTATATTCTAACATACTGTAACAAGTGATTATGAGAACCCTGAGAGTTGCCTCGCAGTTTGCAGTTATTAAAACGAATCAACACCTTCTGACCAATCAGAATCAAAAGTTCTTGACAGTACTCAGCTTTCCTGTGCAATGAAAGGAGACTTATTTAAGTTGTGTGTGTGTTTGTGTGTGTGTGTGTGTGTGTGTGTGTGCTTTTCAGAAAGAGAGAGAGAAGAGCTTGCAGTATGAGTCACACTTGTTAGTAGGGGTGACACAGTGTCACGGATTGTGACAGAGTCCAGACACTAGACACCAGCTGCAGCCATTCGTAAATAGACTGTTGTCTAGAGGGCACATGTTAGTGCACCCCCACACTCTTGCACTAACCACACACACACACACACACACACACACACACACACACACGATATGCTTGCTTTCTTAAATTGGCACAAAAGACATCGGGACACACTTCATTTGAAATATGTTGATGCAGAGTGTCAGGGTCATTCACATAGATATTTACACACACACATACACACAAACTTTGCACACATGCAGCTTCATGACGTGGATCAAATTCAAGCCAACAACAGTGAATTCAGCTGAAGATAATTTAACACTTATGAGTTTAATGTGTGACTTGAACTTGACTTCACTAACCCTAATCAGTGGGACTCTTTGTTGGTGGATCAGCTAGGCAGGTCTTGCCCTTAAGGGGGTTAGGATCAGGGCAGTGTCAGGCTAAGTGCGCAAATACGCACATACATACACTCACATGCACGGTATCACATGTCTTCAAGCTTATCACTGCCATGTCACCGTGTTAGGAGTGTGTGTATATATATATATATATATATATATATATATATATATATACACACAAAAATAAATACATA
>JAQMYF010000008.1:26407762-26420262 GCA_030014195.1 Neosilurus mollespiculum
TATATATACACACACACACACACACACACACACACATATACATATACATATATACATTATTTTTTTATTATTATTATTATTTTTATTATTATTATTTTTTTTTTTTACCCCATTTCTATGTGTTTAAGACCGAGTAGGCTGAACTAGTGTGTGTGTGACTGCCTATTTCCATCAGGGAGAAGTGGAGCAGATTGCAATGATGAAGCCCAAAGGCCAGACGGAGCATGATGAAGGCATGCTGGAATACCTGGAGGACATCATTGGCTCCTGTCGACTCAAAGAGCCCATCAACACACTGTGCAGACGAGTGGAGCTGCTGAACGAGCAGAGAGGGGAAAAGGTGAGAGAGGAAACACCTGCTTGAACCTTTCAAGTCATTCAATTTTACATCGTTTGTGTTTATGCTTTCAGTCTTACACCCCCCCATTTAAAAAAAAAAACAAAAAAAAAACAAAAAAAAAAAAAAAACAACACGAAAGTCATGTGGGGAATATTTTGGAGGTGTAAACAATTGCAGTTGAGTTTTGTTTGCCAAATGGTAGTAATGGAGACCCTAATTTTGTTAGAGTAAGCTTCATTAAGTGTTTTACACTTGAACTTGGGTAAATATGGCAAATTTTACACTGCAGTATGTTTTCTAGAACAGTATGAAAATCATTTAGATATTTAAGGAATTATTTACCTCTAGTAAGTGGGTGTCTTTGTGTAGTGAAGCATTCTGAGATTCTGTCTTTGTGGGACAATATTATTATTATTTGCAGTGTTTGATTAATGTAATTTAATTATTGTGTGTAATATACCCTCATGCTTTAGTGATGTTTTTGAACAAGTTCACTGGTCATGGACATCTTGATTCTCACTACAAGCCTCTTTCTGAAAGATTGAGCACGATAAAATGAAAACCAGGGCATAGGCACTTGCTATGTATGTCATCCTCAAGGGCTTCTTTGTGTTTATTAGTTCCATTTACACCTCACATTAGCAGTAATTTTCAGTGAGCCCCTCTTGTGTAATCTTGTTCCCATTAAGCTCAGTTCTCAGTTAGGTGTTCAAAAATTTTTTTATTTAAAATAGTCAATGATTTGTAATATTTGGCTAACTGTAAGTGTATTCAGAGTGTGTATTAAAATGTGACCCAGTCTGGCAAAATGAGTCACAGTGACCAAAAATTCAAAATTGAGTTAGCCATACCATTTAAAAGAGGAGACTCTAAGCTTTAAAATGGTATGGCTAACTCAATTTTAAACTTTTTTGATTTTGTTACACAGCTGAGTTTATCTCAGAAGAAGTAATGAGTTGTAGTGTGTACGTTTGGTTTTATAAAATGTATTTTGAAAATATATATAATCTGATAAATATATAAAAGTTGTGGGAAATCTGTGTGAAAACATATTGCATAATGTAAAATAATGATAATTAAAAAAAACCCTAAATAATATAGTGCTGGATGTCTGTTGTGAGTTAAAATTGGTCGTTACATTTAAGTTTAAAGTAAAAACAGTAGCTGATAAAGTGGGCTTAATCGAACTGGATCGCTGAAGGAATTGCCAAAAACATTGATGGTACTGTTAGTGCAAATAAGCACAGGAAAAATATTGGGAAATGATGTGAGTAATGGAATAACATCCACAGTTATTTTCACATTTAGGGCAGAAATGTGCCCTCTGTACTTTCCAAAATTGTACAAGAAATAAAAAGTCCTTAAGATGCAGTGTGCATCACTTCTTTTTAGGACTGCACACTTAGTCATACATTTTTATTTATTATTATTGTGAAGACAATGACCTTTAAAGTCGATGATAGCAGAACACAGTAAAAATTTAAAATAATGGCACCATTCCAGTTGCATGTCCTGCACACAACACTACAGTGAACCTTTACACTGTGTGGGTGATGTCATTAAAGTAACAAACCACAGCAAGAATGTAACCAAGGAGGAATTAGCACTAAAAATTGAGGTACAGCAGTAATTTGCCAAACTGTGTAACTGTTCTCATTCTTGGTTCAACCAGTTGAGTAGTGGTTGAGAATGTAAACTCACAGGATGGTTTTAAGGAGGATACTATGACTATGTTTTTGTTGCTGACGTCCAAGTGTAGTGTCTAATACCGCATTATAGACTGTGTAGTGAATAGGAAGCTGTTTGTGTTTGTCTGGCTGCATGTTCACGGACTTAAATAAAAAAAATAAAAGAAAAAGTTGGGTTAAACATGGCCTGATATTTGGAGAGTTATTTACAGTTACAGCAGTGTGCAGTGAAGATTATACACCACCACTTTTATCTAATAGGGTTCCCAATAAGAAGTAAAAAATTACTTCTCTATAATTTTTTGGTAAAAATTTATTGAACAATGCTATTATAGGTAATGAGAACCAAAAAAATCATTCCAACAAGTATATTTGAGGTAAAAGTATGGCTAATAAACAAAAACACTGAAATTACAGATTTTTCTGAAAAATTGAAAGGTGTCACATTTTATTTTATTATTTTTTTGACTTTTGCATAGCATGAATGAACTTCAAACCATATGGAATGTTTCAGCGAGTGAAGAAATTAAAAAATACACTTGTACAACTTAGCAAAATGAAGATAAATCAGAATCCAAGTACTATTCAAGTATTTATTTCATGTAATATTGGATCATATCGATGAGAATAAGTAAACAAACAACAATACATAGTAATAACAAAAATAACAGTCTCTCCTTTTTTTATGGAAAAAACTTCAATATTTGTTGTGGTCACTCTTTACTTTGATTACAGCATTTAACCTTTCAGGCACAGTGTTCACATTTTTAAATTTCTTCTGCTAAACAATTCCATATGGTTTGATGTTCATTCATGCTGTGCAAAAGTAAAAAAAATTAAACATGTGACACCTTTCAATTTTTAAAGTGTTTTATACTTGTCGGAATGATTTGTTTTGGTTCTCGTTGCCTACAATAGCATTGTTCACTACATTTTCACCAAAGAATTATAGAGAAGGGTGTTTTTTTTTTTTTTTTTTTTTACTTTTTAGGAGCCCTTTTAGACAAAAGTGGTGGTGTATAATCTTCACAAAACTCTACTGTATGCTCGGATAATATTTATTGAAAAATCATTCGGGGTGTTTTGTTACCCTTTTACTGTTTTAATTTAGTCACTGTACAATAGTCGTTTGCTTTAATGAGAGAAATATGGACATTACTGTGTACTGTTGAAAATAATGCAAAGCAAATCCAGTCAGAGTGTAAAACTGAACAATTATCTTTATCATGCGATCCATTAATAAATATCCAGCAAGCTTAGTTAAACCATGAACCATATTTTGTTATTAGATTTATATTTAACTTTAATAATATAAAGCACTATGTCAGAGACTCTGGTTGTGAGAAGGTTTCTTTTGTGGGCTAATGCCAGGATCAGACTATGAGTCTATTTTTGTCCTTATTAGTGGTCACCATTTCAGATTTGATGAACTTTGTGACACAAATACTTGCCGTATTTTGGTTGGGTGATCGGAAACACCATAAGCCTGACCGGTCATCGTTCATGGCTTGCGTTTCATTGTGAAAAAGACTCAAGAAATTGGCGACAAAAGGCATGCCAAGGATCATTCAAGGGTGTCCTAGATGCCACATGATGATATTCAATGGTGACACACAGTTCCTCTTTGTCATTACCAGCTTCCACAATCCAGTTTAATTCAGGCTGAATTCATGTAGACTGACCTTGGCATGAACTGTGATGGCAAAAAATGTGGTGTTGAACCTAGTGGTTGTGGTAATAGTAAAGGAACCTTCTTAAATAATTTTATCAACCATTCTGTAATTTTTAGTGATTAAAGTTTTAGTGATTTAAGTTAAAAATTTTGGGTTAAGTGACATTTTTACTTCTCCTTTTTCAGCTGAATCGTGTGAAAATGGTGGAGAAGGAGAAAAATGCCCTGGAGGGTGAAAAGAATAAAGCAGTGGAATTTCTCACCCTAGAGAATGACATGTTTAAGAAGAGAAGCCAACTCTGCCAGTTTTATGTGTAAGGTCTCCATGCACTCTCAGTAGTTTCAGATCTGATTGAAGGTTATAGGGGAAAAGGGAAACGCTAGAGCTTTAAATTTGCTTTAGTTTCCTGGCAAATTACCCCTGAGCCCTAAACTTGGGATATTGTGCTGATAAATGAGTTAGAAACCGAAATCTATCTGCGGATCGGACGACACGTGGCACGATGTTGTAGAGTTTGAATGCGTTCAGAGAAACTGCTCCTCCATAATGGGGCAAAACCTGGAAACTGCAGTGTGTTGAGTAGTGGAGTCCCCCATAATCAGACTTTACTAACACGCGTTAATTCCATGACCCAGTGTTCTATTCCACTTTCACATAAGAATGTTGGGTCATGGCATTAACACGTGTTAGTAAATGTCCGATTATGGGGGCTGCAAGGCTAAGATAAATGTTAATACAGTTTTATTTTGGGGAGATTGTTATTAAATTATTTGATTATTATTTAATTAATTGCATAATAATAAACTCATGGTGCTTGATTGCATTATCTCTTGTTTAGAGTCATATTTCATCGTTAGCAAGTGGGAGGAAAAGAAGGTACAAGGCGTGCAGTGACCCAGATGTTGTTTGAACACAGCATGACGACAACACAAAAAGGGCCACTTGGATTGCTCTTTTAAAACATCACATGCCTTGTAGACTCTGTCTTTTGATATTCTTGGTCGCTCTTTCTCATGCTGTAGGAGTGTTTAGTATCTATCGAGATTGCTTTATTAGCTGTAAGGTTGTTATTGTCTACAATGGCGTATGGTTGGTTGTGTTACATGTGTGTGTCTCCAACTTTTTGTATATATATGTGTGTGTGTGTATGTGTATATNNNTATATATATCTCCCTTTTTTGTAAATTAGACATGATTTGCACCAGCGTGTTGCCGAAAAGGAAGCAGAAAAACGGGAGATCCAGGAGGACACCAAGGGACTGACTGAAAAAAGCAACCAGCTCACAGAGGAAATGAAGGGGAAGAATGAAGCCCTGAAGAATGTAGAGAAGTAAGATCACAAAGGGTCCGACTCATTTGACCTCTGGGTCGTGTGTCGTCCATCCCCCCAAATGTGTGTTTCAAGTGCATCATGGGATCTTGCACAATCAGTGTAATATTTAGCTGGTATATCAGCTCCTGGTGTTTTGGTCCTGTGTGTTGTTGCTTTTGTACTCCTACAGCTAAAAGAATTGAGTTGAACTGCCTGTCCTGTACACTCACTTCATTACCCCATCCTCTGCTTTCATTAAAATGGTAAGATGGGCACATTCAGAGCTCATTTTTCTCAGCTCATTCAAGGATTGTATTGTTTCTCCAGGAAAGTGGGCAAGCTAACCAAGTACATCGAGAGCCAGAAGGAGAAGTTCACCCAGTTGGACCTCCAGGATGTGGAAGCGCGTGAGAAGCTCAAGCACACCAAGAACAAGACCAAGAAACTCCACAAACAGCTGCAAAAGGACACAGAAAAGGTGTGATTGTGTGTGTGTAATGATTAAGCAAGGCTTTTCAAGAAATCTCGCTGCATCCTGCATTCGTACCCTCTTTGTATTTCTGTGCTATTGATGAAAGCCGTTTTAATCTTGGTGTTGACTTGCTTTGGTGTGTAGAAGGGAAAATGCTGTTCTAATGCGCAGTGGTTAAGGCTCTGGATTACTGATCAGAAGGTTGGTGGATTTAAGCCCCAACACCACTAATCTGCCACTGTTGGACCCATGAGCAAGGCCCTTCACCCTCAACTGCTTAGTTGTATAAATGAGATAAAAAGTCTGTCTGTCTGGGTAAGGGCATCTGCAAGCACTGTAAATGTAAATTAGGTCCTTAAATACATTGCCAGGGAAATACTTTGGTGTTAGGTATTTTATTATTTATCTATTTATTGTTTAATTTAATTAAAAAAAAATTTAATTTTGGGGGGGCACGACAGTGTATGCTACTAATGTGCACTGTCTAGACTGAATGTTAACAGGATTATACAAACATAAATCTTAGTAAACTGCAATAAAAATTTATCAGCAGCGAAAAGCCACGTATTATATTTGTCACATCAGCACACCGGCCCCTTAATCATCAGAGTGCACATTTGAGTGTCTCGAATGAATCTGTATCTGATTCATTAACTGTTGTATGACTTCAAACCGAGCAGTGATTTCAGCACAAATGATGAATCAGTTTCAGCTGTGTGGACCAAGCTTATTTTATGATCTAGGGGTTTTTCCCTTCTAGAAGCATTAACAGTGATTGAATAATACAACTGTATGTTTTTATTTATTTGTTTGTTTGTGTGTTTGTTTTTGGCTAGGATAAAGTTGCCAGTGGAGACCAACTACAGCACTGTCTCGTGTATTTGTTCATGTAGTGCACCCATAATGGAAAACATGCTGAGGTGTAATACTCCATTACTGATGCTACTACTCTAGTACATTTACGGCATTTACCCTTATCCAAAGCGACATTATTTATTTTAATACAGCTAAGCAGTTGAGGATTGCTCAAGGGCCCCACAGTGGTAGTTGGTGGTACTGGGGCTTGAATCCCCCCAATCTTCAGATCAGTAAATTGGAACCTTGTCCACTAAGCCACCACTGCTCTAATACTTATTGTAGTACTTCTACTAATATTCTGTTACCTACGACAAGGGTCTTTTTGTTGCACCGTACACTTGAATCTGGTCTATGAAGTGGAAGTGGGATCCAGCATTTTGTAGGAGACTGTTCTGAGTTTTTTACTGAAATGCTGATACAAAGTGAGATTCATGTCTTTCATTTCTGTAAACATGGTTCCTTTTATAGAATATGATTTGCAGTGGGATTGCTTCTCCTGATCAGTCTTGTATGGTGTATAAACCAAGGATAAAATTGCATTTTGATATAGTTATAATTGGTCTGTCATGTCTGATTTATGATTTTGTGGACAAACTAAAAGCATTATTAAAACCAAGCATGTTCTGGTAAGTTTATAAAGATGTGAGAGTTTTACTACTGTTTTGTGTGTGTGTGTATGTGTATATGTATGTATGTGTGTGTGTGTGTGTGTGTGTGTGTATATATATATATATATATGTGTGTGTGTGTGTGTGTGTGTGTGTGTGTGTATATATATATATATATATAAGTAACTATTCATCCATCCATTCCCTCCCTCCCCTCCTGCGTGGGCTTTACTAAAACCAAAACAATCTATTAGGTCATAAATAGGAGTGTGATTTTTGGGGGTCGTGGAGGCAGGGCAGTTTGGCTCCCTGGGGTGCCATGTTCTGTGAGATGCCTGTGAAGTACGAGTTTATGTAACAATTGCAGCAGAGTTTCTCCTCTTTTGGTTTGTCCTCGGAAAGGATTGTTTGGTTTTTTGTTTTTTTTTTCTTCCTCTTCCCTGATTTAGTGTCTCCACCTTCCACATTTAGACCGACAATATAGTGAAATTGTGTATACATGCTTTATATTTTTTTCTTGATTCTATATTAATCCCTATATTATACTAATATTACTATTGGCTACTATTTAACCCATCCAAAGTGAGCACACACCCTTGGAGCGGTGAGCAGCCACAATATGGTGCCCGTGGAGCAGTTAGGGGTTAGCTGCTTTGATAAAGATTCCTCTGCCACCATGTTTTTCCTACTTTTTCGGGAATCAAACAAGTGACCTTTCTAGCCCAAACCCGCTTCTCTATCCCAATTCTGTTATGTAAACAGATGAGCAAAAGTAATGTCTTCCAACATACCTTCTGGAAATGGATGGAAGTCAATTGATCTTTCTCTCTCTCTCTCTCTCTCTCTCTCTCTCTCTCTCTCTCTCTCTCTCTCTCTCTCTCATATATCAGTTGGAGGAAGTGAAGAATGTTCCTGCCAACAGTGAGAAGATCATCACAGAGGCTTCTGCCCAGAAAGAAGTCCTGGAGAAAGAGAAGGTAAAGGTGGAAGAAGCTCTGGCCCAGGTAATGGAGCGCTTGAAAGAGGAGACCAGTGGCCTGCAACAGGAAAAAGAGGTGATCTACACTTCCATCTCATCAACTGATACTTAAATATTGAATGTTACTTATGTGCGTAAGTGTAGTTATTGATCTCTGAGTTGAAGAATTCAGGGTAAGTGTGTGTGTTTATATATGCACATACCATGTTGGTAAGTAAATGTTAACTTCTTCTCTTCAGCAAAAAGAGAAGGAGCTTCTTGAGCTAAGTAAAGAAGTGAATGAGACGCGCTCACACATGGACGTAGCTCAGTCAGAGCTGGACATCTACCTGAGTCAGCACAACACAGCCGTCTCACAGCTCAACCAGGCTAAAGAGACCCTACAGGGAACTGCTGACACACTCCGCGAGAGAAGAGCTGCCATCAAAGAGCTGAAGGTTAAAGTGCCCAAGTGTGAGCAGGAGCTTAAGAAGGTGTGTGTGTGTGTGTGTTCCAAAATTATCTGAACCTTGACTAGATATGATAATTGCTGATGTTTGACTTGGACACTATGGGGATACTACAGTACAATAAGCAAAACTTGTGGCAAATATTATAGTCACACAAATGCTTCTTAGTGTGTAATGCAGTATTTTGTGTGTAGGATGAGGAGGAGCTGAAGCAGATCTCTGAGCAGGATGGAAAAGCCCAGGCTTCGGTCAGGGACCTGCGGCAGAAGGTCGAAGAGGCCAAGTCCTCCTTGTCCTCCACCCGAAGCCGAGGCAAAGTACTCGACGCACTCATGCAGCAGAAACGCAGTGGCAAGATCCCGGGCATCCTGGGGCGTCTGGTGAGCTACATCATACAACGCTGTTCAAGTGGTTCTCTTTTCATCCTTTAAACTTCTGATCTTTAAGCATAACTAAAGCTTTTCATGCTGGTTTAACTCCAGGGTGATCTGGGAGCCATTGACGAGAAGTATGACATCGCCATCTCGTCAAGCTGCGGCGCTCTCGATAACATTTTGGTGGACACCATTGACACGGCTCAAAAATGTGTCACCTTCCTTAAGGCTCAGAATATCGGCGTGGCAACCTTCATAGGCCTAGATAAGGTACTAATAGTTTTTATGAAATGCGTGTAGTGTGGTTGGTGATGGAATTTGAAATCAAGTGTTATAGTTACAGCGTTGAGGTGTGTGCATGCTGTCCACTCAAGAATGTAAACCTTAATAGCACTGGCAAAACTATATGCCCACAATATTCATTATTTGCTTTAACCACTGAGCATCTACTGCACCACAGTGTTTCTATTCAAACACGTACCCCTCTCTTAATGTAAGCTTATGGAAATATAAATACTTGCATTATCCCATTTGTTGTTGCGGTTGGTTTATTTATTCAATTTTTTATTGCTATTATTATTTTTTTATTTATTTTTTTATTTATTTTTAAAGATGAAGGTCTGGGAGAAAAACATGAGTGCCATTTCCACCCCCGAGAACATTCCCCGTTTGTTTGATATGGTAAAAGTAAAGGATGATTCTGTCCGTCCTGCCTTCTACTTTGCCTTAAGAGACACACTGGTGGCTAAAGATCTGGAGCAGGCGACTAAAGTGGCCTTCCAGAAAGACAAACGCTGGAGAGTGGTTACTCTGCAGGGACAGATCATCGAGCAGGCTGGTAAAAACAACAACAAATGTTTAAGTATGCTTGTATTAGATAGCACACTTTGGATTTGATTCTCTCTCATGACCCATTTGTGTACTTGCCCTCAGGCACTATGACGGGAGGAGGAGGACGTGTAATGAAAGGCAGAATGGGCTCTTCTATTGGCACTGAAGTCACACAGGAACAGGTGAGATCACGAACCCAGTTCCATCTGTTTCACATTTTAGACCACTTTTCTGCCACATCCTTGCTTGCGTGTGTGTGTGTGTGTGTGTGTGTGTGTGTGTGTGTGTGTGTGTGTGTGTAAATGTAGCTGGACAAAATGGAGAGCGCGTTAAAGGAGAAGGTGGTGCAGCTGCAGGGCTGGCAGCAACGGAAACAGCAGCTTGAGGAAAGTGTGCACAAACAGAGACAGGAGCTCCGAGACATGAAGAACACGTTGGAGAAATACACAGCCAGTATTCAGGTCAGCCAAAATACACACCTCCGAAAGACTCATAGAACACTCGACAGCTTTAATAAAAACACCCCGGTGCATAAAGGACAGCGCAGTTTTCCACAAAACAACACACTTTTATTATTATTAAATAATTGTGCTGGCCCCAATAGAGTCTTGAGGAGCAAGAGATTCACCTGAAGTCTCAGATGAAGGAACTGGAAGCAAATGTTATTGCTGCTGCCCCAGACAAAGCCAAGCAAAAACAGATGGAGAAAAACCTGGAAGCCTTCAAGAAAAGTAAGATTGCCATGTGATAGCACGCATTAGTACAGTGAGACCTCGTTTTAATGAAACTATGTCGTCAAACTCACAGCGGTGCTTTAACATGCATTAGGGAGCACCACAACGGTTCTTATAAATAAATAAATAAATACAAATTCATATTTCCTACCCAAGATTCATTTTTATAATTGGATGATATTGGAACAGGAAAGATATTCTAGCGTAATGTGCTGTGGACCTCCAGGGCAAACGTTTGAGCTGTGCTTGATGACTACAACATTTCTCAAGCTTTAACAGATTGAATTTTTCCTCTTTAAGATTTTGAAGCTGCATCAAACAAAGCAGGAAAGGTTGAAGCTGAGGTGAAACGACTGCACAACCTGATTGTGGACATAAACAGTCACAAGTTAAAGGCCCAACAGGACAAACTGGATAAGATCAACAAAGAGTTGGATGAGGGTTCATCGGCAGTCACCAAAGCCCAAGTGGCTATCAAGACAGCAGGACGGTATGTGAAACTAATCTGCCTTTCCACTAAACAGGAGTTGGTAGGTTGTTATTGTTATGTATTATTGCTCATAATCCTCCATGTGGTTGCTATTTCAACTGGCGAAGCAATACAGGTGGTGAATCTGGTTACAGTTCTTGCTTACACTGGCTCAATAGTGCCCCCTGGTTCTGCAGCATCCACACAGGAAGTGACAAGCAGCACGTTAGTTGCTTTGCCACTGAGCTGCTATATGCTCTTTTAAAGGTAATCTGGGTCTCAGTCACGTGACTGGTAGCAGGAACCTGCCCCCCATGTTTAAGTGGGGGAAACAAACCACTGCACTGCGAGAATACAGTCCGGTTAACGTGTCTACTCATTAGCTCGACGCAGCAGTGAATCCAGGGAAGATATGGAGATTTAAATCATCTTATTAGGTTTTTGTAAAAAAAAAAAAAGTTTTTTTTTTACGGCTGCATTTTTTTCCACTGGTGAGTTTATATTTATATAGGTCTTAGTTTTGACATTGTAGTCTAGTTTAATACCGCTTATTATACCAGACTCAAAAACAGCTTCTTCCCCAGAGCTGTGAAAGCCGTCACCCTCCACTCTCTTCGCAGTCACATTCACACATGCGACCTTCTTCCACAGCCGAATACACACTCGCACATGTACACACCCCCGACTCTCACATAGACATGAGTTCTCTGTAAAAGAACACTGAATCCACAAACTCTATAACTGTCTTGCACTGCTGCACTTTACTTACATTTACATTCTAATTTATATCCACTCTGCTGCTGCTATTTATTTAATTACATAGTGTCTTCAATGTACATACCAGTGTTCCGTTTTCATTCACAGGTGTTTAGAGTTTATATTTCTAGGTTGTATTTCTGTGTTATATAATTGCTTGTGTTTATATTCTGCTCTTGACGGTGTTAATTGCAGTTTACTGCTTTGCTTGTACCTTTTTAAAGCCGAGTCTCATACAAAATTTTGTGTGAACATGATGACGAAGAATCTTGAATCTTATGCTGCCGTACATGACACAGATGACAAGAGATTAAAGAGACCTTTACCGTTTGTCAGAAATGTTTTTTTGTTTTTTGTTTTTTTAACCCGTTAAATAACACATCAGCTAACAACTGGGCCTTTACATATTTCATAAGAAAATTTTAAAAAAGATTTCATGTTAATTGTCAGTAAAGATCATTTGTGTTACGGTAAGGAAATATTAATATTAGGAAAAATTAATAATAATATTCTAAATAACATTCAATATTCCACTAAATTGCAGCAGATTCCACCATTTAACATCAAAAATTAAAAAAAGACCCCACTTTTGCCGATGAATGTGCTTAAACTCTTGTTACAGACACTGCAGAGGATCAGAATGGCCAATATGTCCTTTTATAGGAAAATTAACAATTTTAACGTAAAAAAAAAAAGCAAGTAATCATATATTAATTCCATTGTTGTCTTGACAGTAATCTGAAAAAAGCAGAGGAGACAGTTGCACGACTGGAAACTGAAATTGCTGAGAATGAGAAACTGGTGGAGGAGCTCACGGAGCAGCTGAAGAAGCTCGAGGATCAAGCAGGAGAGATCATGAAGTCCTGCCAGGAGGCTGAAGTATGCTGCTGTTGCTATGTATTAACATATAGCTTAACATATAGGTTACTGCATCCGCCTCACAGCAAGAAGGTCCTG
>JAQMYF010000008.1:26426260-26439908 GCA_030014195.1 Neosilurus mollespiculum
ACGCCCGAGCTGGGAATCGAACCCAGGACCTTCTTGCTGTGAGGCGGACGTGCTAACCACTATGCCACCGTGCCGCCTATAATAAACAAAAACACTGAAAACACCAATTTTTCAGAAAAATTGAAAGGTGCCGCAATTTTAATTTTTTTGGCTTTTGCATAACATGAATGAGCTTCAAATCATATGGAACAGTTTAGTGAGTGAAGAAATTAAAAAAATATGTGAACACTATACCTGAAAGGTTAAACCCTGTAATCAAAGTAAAGGGTGGCCACAACAAATATTGACTTCTCAAAAAAAAGAAAAGAGACTTTTGTTATTACTGTATATTGTTTGTTTACTTATCATTAATATGATCCAATATTACATGAAGTCTAGGGGGTAAAGAGTTAAAGTTAAAACATCACCATTGTATTATGAACAGAATGAGGTTGTATTTTGGCCTGTAGCTCAAATATATATTTTTTGGCATTCTCACACAGTCTACACTACCAAGCACTCATCACAAGCTATTACTTTCCTTATCTCGTGTGATTTAATGCACCTTGATGCTGTAACTTCTACACATGTCTCTGAATCCCAAAGCCTGCTGCAGTACATGCATGGACAAAATATTAATTAAAGATTTCTATCTTTAACTAGGCAGATTAATGGGCGTGCATGGCTGATGGACAATCCTTTCAGAATCAGGAGCCCACATGCATTTGGAAACAATACTATGCTGTGGAAATCTGTCATAGAATTTCCCTACTTACTACATAGTCACTTAATGAATAAAATCATAGCCAGACTTTTTATATATTTATTTTTCTTGCAATGCATGAACAAGACACTATAGGTCACAGCCAGCTGATCTTCAGTCAGATGCAAGCAAGATGTGCTACATCAGAAACTTTTATTTTTAAGATAAAAGATGATGGTTGGCTCATTGTCTCATTTGCTGAACCGCTTAATCCTCAGTATTCGAGTCGCAGGTGGCTGCACCTATCTCACCTGACACTGAGATTGGTGCTCGGGGTACGCCCTGAACAGCTCGCCAGACCATTGCAGGACAACACTAAGACATTCACTCACATTCATACCTAGGGACAATTTGGGACAACCAATTAACCTAATGTTCATGTCTTTGGACTGTGGGGAGAAAACCCACACAAGCACGAGGAAAACATGCCAACTCCACACAGAAACAGCCGAGCCTGGGACTCGAACCCAGGACTTTCTTGCTGTGAGGCAGATTCACTAACCTCTACACCACCATGCCACCCTGATAATGGTTATATGCTTGTTAATATTCCTTAGTCTGTCACTACTAACTTTTAACCTGGTCAGCATTTAGTGTTCACCATGTGTATTATCTACCTCATCTGTAAGGAGGCACTACCTGAGGTGCAGGAAGAGCATCGCGGGGTATTGCAGGAGATCAAGGCCCTTCAGGAACAAGAGCACGCTTTGCAGAAAGAGTCGTTGAACGTCCGTTTGAAAGTGGAACAACTCGACACGGCCATCGTCGAGTATCAGAATAAGATCAAACACTGGGAAAAAGAGGTGAGCGCTTACACAAGGCAACGCAGCCCGCTTTCAATTCATCCAATTACGTAATCTCTTCCCTCACTTGTGGTCCTGTCTAAATATTGCAGTATTGTTGTAGTTTATTCTTTCCTTCCTGTTCAGTCCACAAAGCTTGCTCTGCACTCGATTGATGATAACCCAGCAGAGGAACTGCCTAAGCTAACCACAGAGCAGTTGGAGGCCATTAAAAGTCCAGATGTCATCAAGAACGAGATTGCTCTTTTGGAGGATCGCTGTGCCCAAATGAAGCCCAACCTGGGAGCAATAGCAGAGTTTAAGAAGAAGGTACGTGAACCATGTTCCCATAATAGGAGTTTTTTTTGTTTTTTTTTTTTTAAATCAAATAATTGTTCAAATTTTTTTAATGCAGTGTTTTTGAATAGGCAGTTACACTATAAAATGTTTCCAGTATGGTGGTGCCGTCAAAAAATATCACATTATTAATCAACCATCTGAAAAACACACAAGCTGATAGTGAAAATATTTAAGGAAAAAAAGATCAAATGCTTTTTAAATGAAAATTTATCACGTTGTCTCCTTGACTTGAACTAGCGTAGCCATATGCAGCCAGAAGTAGTTGTTTTTATACAGTTCTGGTCAGTATGTCCTCCTGGGTGTTTAATATTCATCAAGTAAACTTATGAACATGTGCGGCAGTGTAAGGTATGTTGAGTCTCTGATGTTTTTGTATGTGTATGTGCAGGAGGAGCTTTATTTGCAGAGAGTTACTGAACTGGATGAGATTACAACCCAGAGAGATAACTTCAAGAGGAGCTGCGAGGACCTGCGCAAACAGAGACTGAACGAGTTCATGGCTGGCTTCAACATCATTACCAACAAGCTGAAGGAGAATTACCAGATGCTGACACTGGGGGGCGATGCTGAGTTGGAGCTTGTGGACAGTCTGGACCCTTTTTCTGAGGGAATCATGTTTAGGTAGGAACAAGACTGCATGACTTTAGTTTAAACATTTTTAAACGAATAATTAATACACCGAGTCACCTCCTCTCGCCCTCACCTTTCTCAGCGTGCGTCCTCCCAAGAAGAGCTGGAAGAAAATCTATAACTTGTCAGGAGGAGAGAAGACTCTGAGCTCTTTAGCTTTGGTCTTTGCGTTACACCACTTTAAACCCACACCTCTATACTTCATGGACGAGATTGATGCTGCTCTGGACTTCAAGAATGTGTCTATTGTGGCCTGCTACATATATGTGAGTTTTCTTTGTAATTTTGTAGACTGTGTCGTAATGTGACCTATCACCATAAAATGGGGCCGGTGTAGTGGTCAGGGTGCTGAGCTCATGATCGAGATGTCTTGGGTTTAAATCCCAGTTAGACCCCCACCGTGCTAAGATCCCTTGGCAAGGTCTTGACCACAAGTATGTCTCTGTCCACCTAGCAGTATAAATGAGTCCCAGTAAAAATACTGGGAAGGAAACCTGCGATGGACTAGCATCCACGCTTCATGCCACAGAGACCAGGATAAGCTCCAGCTCTGCTGAGCCAGTATGCCGGGGTGTAAAAATCCCAACAGACCTACCTATCGCCACAAAATGAGTCTTAAAGCACCAACCTAAGTTATACACACATTAAAAAAAACAAAACAAGCCTCATGACCTTTGACCATTTCTAAATGATAGCTGGCGCAGCCACTGTTATTCCTTCAACTCGCATTTTGCACAGGTTAACACAGACGCTTTAAAACAAGGTTCAGTTTGTATCATGTTCTTACAGTCCTACAGGTGGCGCACTTAACGGTTCACACAGGGGCAGGCAGGACAACATCCAGTGTTAGGGGTTTTTTTTTAACTTTGTGTAGAAATAGAAATTAATATTTTCTTTTACATGATTCAGGGTTTTAACTTGGAACAAAAAGGCAGGAGAAATTGTAATACTGAACTGAGATATTTATAGAATCAGGATGTGATACAGATTCACAATAAAATTGTAATCAGCACCTAGGTATTGTGACATCATATTGGGTGGTCCCTGGTGAATCCCATCACTAATAATAATCGATATAAAACATCTATTCCACTCTACACTAAGCACCCCCGTCCGCTACCAGGTCATGTCGTTGATTTTGTGAAGTGTTTAATGTGGAGTAAGTTGCTATGCTTTACATTTGGAAGATTGACATTTCAATTTTTGTAATTCCTTTCATTTTTAATTTAACATTTTACTCTCTTTTATCATCCGCATCAGGAACAAACCAAGAATGCTCAGTTCATCATCATCTCCCTGAGGAACAACATGTTCGAGATGGCTGACCGTCTGATTGGCATCTACAAAACACATAACACCACTAAAAACGTGGGCATCAACCCCAAAACCATTGTCCTCAAAGATATTGAAGTTGCATCAGGATAAAGAAACAAATCTATCCTTGGACTTAAATCTCATTCTCTCTCTCTCTCTCTCTTGCACCTGTTTTCACATGTCTAATATTTTAAATTTTTTTCCTGTGCAGGTAAAACTACCAACCTTATTAGAAATGCTGCTGTTTATAATAAACTTTGTATATAAACGTGACTTTAAATGTTCGCTGTTCTGTTGCTTGGATCACATCTGAACTAGACTTTATTTAACATGCTGAAACACTGCACACGTTAAGTGGCTTTAAGAAGTGTCGGCATTACCTAACCAAAACATGTAAATACACTTGCTTTGATTATGATTTATTATTCTATATCATGAGGAACTGAAATGGAAACCTGTATCTGAGGAAGAGTTTACACAATTCACTCAACCGTTCAATCCTATTATGGTCACAGGGAGGGTGGAGCCTATCTCAGCCACTGATGTAAAAATAACTGTATTAAGCACTTGGCCTATCAGCCTGCTCAGAAGTGAAGCCAGCCGACATTAAGCTGTGTGTATACAATGTGTATACAATATAACCATGTCTATATACTAAGTGGTCAAGGTGGATCTTTTTATAAATACTTGATAATTAAATTATGCAATATTTTACTGTCTTGTTTCTTATGAGAAATTTTAAGCTGCAAGAAGTAATTAACTATTATACATACATACATACATATATATATATATATATATATATATACATACACACACACAGTGAGGGACAATGTCATATATAGCCCTGTGTTAAGTTTTATATACTGATATCTTGCAAAACCATTCCTAAACACATCTAATGTAGTTCAAGCCAATAATAATCGAATACAGTTTAAGCCTATATTATTTAAAAAATAACCAGTTTAAGTTTTTAATACTTAAATCAGAAATCAATTTATTTAGTGCCTTGAATTTCAATTTAGCAAAACAAAGTACAAAGAATGGTTAATATATACATACTGACCAAATAATTACTTTTAGTTTTTAAGATAATCTAGAATATTCACAAATAATATAATTCCTCTCTATATTGTAGGCCTATAAAGAAATCTGGAAGTATAAATTTACAAATACATATAAAATTTCTCTATATAATAGGTCTACAGATAATTTACTAATGTAATTTAGTATTAAAGTTAATAATTACTGTTTATATGCATAATGTACGGTATCTCAGCCAACACCGGGCAAAGGCAGGGTACACCATGAACAGCTCACTAGACCATCGCTGAGCAAACACACAACTGTTCTCACACACACACACACCTAGGGGCAATTTGCAACTTTAGTTAGCCTAATGTGCATGTGGGATAGTGGGAGGAAACCGGTATACCCGCAGGAATTTTTATCTGCTGAAAGTGATGAAGGTGGGATACACCCTGAACAGCTCATCAATCCATCATGGCCAACACTCACAGCTAGGGGTATTTTGGAACACCCAATTAGCCTAATATGCACGTCTTTGGGAGGAAGCCGGGGTAGCCAGAGATCTACGCAAGCATGGAGAGACTATACAAACTCCACAAAGAAACACCCTTGCCAAGCCTTGCTGTGAGACGGAAGTGCTAACCAGTAAAACTGGCTTGTTTTTTTTTTGTTTTTTTTGTTTTTTTGATGTTACAATTTCTGATCCTGAGCTGCAGCTTTGAAGTTGAATTTTGTCCTGAACCTTTAAAATCTATGTTGGTTTGTTTATTTATTTACATCAAGTTGTGTATATCTTTAAACCTTTTTCATTAAGGAATTTATTTAGTTTGTGTTCCTATTAATGCAGCCCCGATTTTGCTGATTGGTTTCAAACCTACACTCACTGCCCACTTTATTAGGAACACTTGTACAACTTAACATTCTCATGCAGTCATTGAATCAACCGAACATATGGCAAGCAAATCGTGTTGGGAGAAACAAAACGTGCAGATTAAGGTCAAGGTCCTATGGTAATATTCCTCTCTCTCTAACTTTAACTATAGCAGGGTTGATGGTTCCAGGTGGACTGGTTTGAGTATTTCAGAAACTACACATTATACCCATGAAGATCCTACTTGTTTGACGAGTGTGCGGCACGGTGGTGTAGTGGTAAGGACGTTCCTCTGACAGGAAGGAGGTCCTGGGTTCGAGTCCTGGCCTTGGCCGTTTCTATGTATGGTTCTCCCTGTGCTTGCGAGGGTTTCTTCTGGTATCCCCACACAGTCCAAAGACATGCAAATTAGGCTAATTGGCTGTTACAAAAATTACCCCAAGGTGTGAGTGTAAATGGTAAAGTGTGTGTTTGCTTTGCAATGGTCTGGCAAGCTGTTAAGGGTGTTGGGGGAAACATACGCCAGCCTCCACGTGACTCTAGTAAGATAACGCGGTTGGGCGGGAAAGTGATGTTTGATGGACGTTAACTGACGCTCTTGACCTCAACTGGCATGGTTTTATGCATTGTGCTTGTAAACAATGATTGGCTGGTTGCATAACATCTATAAACCGCAGTTTCACAAGCACGGCTTATTATTTTTGTCCTATCACCCATTCTCAGCATGGCAGCAACACACACTTGTACTTTACACTTGGGTACCTTTTTGAACAGGCCAAACATGCTTGTGCACGCAGAAGGCTGTCTTGCTCGTCATTATCTCTTGAGCTATACTGTTCCTGTGTAAATAAATCAACAATGCATTACATCACCTGTGCATCCCTTATATCAGACACACCAGTTTTTATTACAAAATTTGTTCAGTGAAATAAAACAGGCAAAATATTTGTTAACGGGTAATTATTAATTTAACAGATAGATGGACACGTTATTAAAATTTCAGTAGAAAATGTTAGGAATTAAAAGTAGATACAAGACAGCAGCATTGCTTAATTAAATATTAGTTTCCTGGAAGAGACTCAAAATAATTTAAATACCACCTGATTTCATTACAGGTGCATTAAAATCATACTGTTCCCCCCCTTTATCAGTGAACAGTGATATGAACTACGTTGTGGGTGATAGCAAACTATGCTCTCTTCAGTTCTCTATTCATGCATGCCTGAACCTTTCCGCTTAACTTGACACCCACATACATGTCCAACTTAACTGTTCAGCTCAGCACAGTGACCTAGCATAGCCGTAATATTTTTAAAAAGAATGCTACATGTTGATAGGTGCTCTCTCCTACTGCGGAAATATACAAGTTGAATTTAAGGCCAAGATCATGTAGAAGGCTGGTCAGGAAAGTCCCTGAGTTATGAATTGGTAAAGAAAGGTCACGTGCTAGACTCTCTATAGCTTGATGAAACTGGGAAAGGTTCGAGAACCAAAGTGATGCTCCATTCACTGGATTTAACCAGAAAAATAGAAGGAGGCAGAAGAGCAGCACCATTAGAAAGGCCAAAAGAGTCAAAGGCCACTTTTGAGATAATGCTGGCTGGGGCTCTTGGGTTGAATGTCTTTTCAGATGACAGGACATATTCGGGACAGGACCATCTTCCAGCCCTCCAATGGTCACGTTGTTCCAGTGTTCCTTGAGGAACTCTTTTAAACAGGGAGAGATGTGGAGGGTGGGGACTTCAGGCAGCTCTGTCTGAGTCAAAGCGTCAACTCTCTCCCTCAAGTGATGCACCGTCTCCAGGAAAACGAGGGCTGACTCCTCTTCACTGATGCTCGAGATGATGGAGATGAGCTCCAGCTGCTCCTCCTTCATATCCTTAAGCTTCTCGATGAGTGGCTTATAAGCGCAGGCCAGCTGCCCGTTGGCCCCATCCAGAACTTTCATGAACGCCTCTTTCTTGCGTTCAACATGGCGCACCAGGTCCTGAAAGTAGTGCGTAACAGCTTCGCGGTCTTGTCGTATTAGATCTTCGTGCAGAGATTTTTCCTGTTCTAACTTCTCCACCAGGCCACACACTTCTTCCCAGCGCCTGTCTGTCAGCCTCTCGACTAGTCTGGCTGGGGTATTGCGCTCCTTGACATATGCTGTCTGCAGATCATCAATGGTGTGCCCCTGGTGTTGCCCGATAGTCAGGCACAAGCCGCATATCAGCATGCAGTCCTGAACGCAGTAGACATTCAGAGGCTGACGACGGTGCTCAGGGCAGGAAGGAGCACGCGGCTCATTGTCACGCTGGTACTTTTCTATAATGGCGCGCAGACAGACGTTAATCGGCAAGGCTTCCACGCCGTTCGGTGGTAGTTCCACCATGGTGCGGCAATTGGGACACTTGAGCGGCAGGCGAAGTGGGCGCCAGATGGAGAAATTCGTGGAGACCTGGAGCACATTGTCCAGACATACTTTGCAGAAGGTGTGCGAGCACGGTAGTACTCGTGGATCGTTAAAGAGGGAGTAACATACAGAGCACGTCAAATCCTCCTCCAAATTCTCCATATTAGTGGGCGACTGCTGACGCGCTGAGAAAACACCCTCTCCTAAAAAACCCAGAAGGAAGAATCAATCTCGGTGCTTCATTTGTTTTCTATATTAGGAAATTCAAGTATCAGCTTGCGACTAACACTCCTTCTCTAAAAAAACATACAGCTGTGAATGCTAGCACAGTAGTGATGAAAATGTAAGGGGAATGACCAGGCACTAATTTCAAGGCCTAAACTTGCCCCTGTATGCATTAATTAATAAGACAAGACATCATGCTACTCCTGAGTATCCAACAATCTAACATGACAATAACGCTGTTGTCTCCTTCATGTAAAAATCTATTTCAGGCCAGTGGTATATTTTCGGATTGAGGTCTGCTCAGTTTCATAAGATGCTGTAATTACACTTGCAGTCCATGTTAATAAGACTTGATGGCATATGCTCATGGGATTCTACCCGGATTCTTACAAGCCGTATTAAAATTAGGAGTTAGATCGTGTAAATGGCTGAGTTGTAACTTAAGAGAGTGAAACAGATAACTAATTAATACAAATAATTACCAGCTCCTCACAGGCAATTACATTCAGGCACCATCAATAAATCTGGATGCCAAAGAAACAGCTAAGAAGGTGGATATTGCGATTATATTGGTATGGGCCATTTTCAGAAAAATGTACACAGTAACGGTAAGCACATTGTCTGAAGAAAGAGCTTTTTTATGCATCAAGTTAAAAACAATGACTAAAGAAGTAATACTAATATAAAGCATATTCATTTCATTATGTTACATTATATTTATCCATTTCCAATTCCAAGCATACATAAGTAATCCTTTCCATAGGATGTATTACCTACTAAAGTGCAAAATGTCCTCACCGTTACCTATGGTAAAAATGAGTCATCGCCCTGTGATTTTATGTGAGAGTTTTGGTCAGAAAACAATATTATCTATCAGTCTATGTGCATTTCATAGTCCAGTCTATGTGCATTCCATGTAAGGTCATTGTTTTCAACTTAATGCATAAAAGGCTGTCTTTCTTTAGAAAATGTCCTTGCCGTTACTGTGTACAGTTTTCTGAAAATGGGCTGTATACTGTTTGAAGGATATGTCTTTTATTTAATCTTTTATGTAAAAGATTAATTCACATCATGAATTGTGCCGGTGATTCATTTGCTGGATTGTTTTAAAATTCACGATCTGAATTAATTCCTTCAATCATCTTCAGAAATCACACCATCCTGGTTGAGGAAGGAGCAATTCTGGAGTCAGGAAACAGGGTTGTGGGGTTGAGTTGTGAGGTAGAAATATACTTTGGTTGGGAAGGCGATCCATTGCAGGGTACCATAAAGTACGCAAGTTAACACTAGAACATGAGAGAACTGGCTGGTTAAAGAATTTAATAAGTGCCGCATCACTCTCTTTAGTTAGAGATAAAGCAATGGCAGCGGATTCACACAGATTCACGGGTAACAGTTCTGGTTGTGGAATGGCATTGTGTGTAATATGTGAAAACGTTCATTAAAATGAACAAAGACTAACATCTAAACAATCTTTTTTTAATCAATACAGAATTTAATTAGAAAAGAAATCTGGGTAAGTTCATTTTAGGTTATTGTGTGACACATTGCTGCCTCACAGCTCCAAAGTTCAATTCTGAGTATCAAATACTGTCCCCTTTCACATATTTCCCCCATTCTGGACTCCCTTGGCTACTCTGGAGGTTTCCACTAATCAAATAACGCCTTGGGTGTTCTAAATATGGCCTTGAACTATCATGAATTTTTTGAGGAAATGCATCAGTTTTGTATTCAACCGAACCAGGAAGTGGTGCATTATAATAACATGTTGTAAGAAGCTAACTTGTTAGTTTAAAAACAGCGATCCCGAAAAGCAATATGGCTGCCAATTGGAAAAACCCTCAGTGATAACCGCTGAAAATAGCCGAAGAGTCCATATTGCCCCTACCCCACATATAAAAGTTGTGTTGGCCTCGGCATGACACTTCCACCAACCGAGGTACTGTTTTTGTTCCTGAGTGAGGTTTCCGGTTAACCCAGGTTCTCCGGTTTACCAAATGCCACAGCAACCCTACCAACTACAATCTAAATAATCTGAATGAATATGCTAATCATCTTGGGTGTGTTTTATCTTTAAATTGTTTCCAGAAAATTAATAATAAATGTGTCGTCTCCAACCCCCACCCCCACTGCCCCCAGTCATTTGTATATGGAAGACTTCTGGTAAAATCCACAATCATGATAAATGTTATGCTGGGTTTACACTGGGGCCACGATGTCCACAATCACAACAATTTGAACGAATCTTAATGAACGTGGTGAGTCGTGGGATCAAACTGTGATTATCTTGAGGGAACTTGGTGTGACTGTGACGATCGTGGCAAAATTTTTGACTGACAAAAATTTTGCCACAATTATTATGATTTGACACCAATCGTGATGAAACATGGGAATTGTAGTAGAGCTTAACAGACCTGAGCGTAACAGATGCGCCATCATAGGTGATCTTGATTAACTTGGAAACACGACTCCTTCAAGTTTCATCTAATGGATGCATGGTTCCTCTTTGGTAGTGCTGAAGAGAATGAGAGGTTGACCCCTGCTTCCTTTTTATACCTTAACTGTGCTCAAATCATGGTCATAAATCATAGGAGCTCTTAAAAGAACTTAACATGTGAGCTCTAAACAGAACGTGAGAGCATACCGTGGTGATCGTAAGAGAACTTGGGGGAATGTGACGAAAATGGTGGCAGATCTTGACCAGAATCTTGTTGGCTTCGTAACAAAACATACTGAGGGCGTATGAAAGGGAAGAAAACGTAAACAATAAATCATGGACATTGCGGTCATCATTAACCCAGCATTGATAAATGGTATATCGCACAGCCTTGAGACACATCAGGTGTTCATATACCTCAGTACAAGATATATTCCTAATGAACCGAAGTGTAGGATATACATCTCAATATTACTTTAAGGAACACTTCAATTCTGTCCTGTGAGACAAAACAACATTCGAGAGAGAAGTCTGTTTGTTTGTTTGTTTGACTTCAGCTGAAAGCTAATGGGTTTGTTTACAAGATAAGCTTCAGGTGTTGCTTTAACCCCTTTCAGAAACGGTTTAAAAGACTGAACCTGACTCTAAAAGTTTTAACAGTCTCCAGAACCTCGGAATACACCGAGAGGAAGCGGTAATCGGACATGACGTTGAGCTAGAGCCGGCACGACATGCTAGTTCTTCCGGCTGTTTGTTTGTCATTCACCTGAGACAGGTAGCATTAGCATACACCACAATGTTTACCTTCTGTTAGTTAGCACACTTAAACCTGTACTTTTCACTGTCTGTCATGTCTCAATATTCCGTAACTAGTTTGTATTTGTTAGGAAGCATGGGAAGCACTAACCTTACTAAACTTAATGATTTAAAAAAATGAGTAAACACACTTTATAATGCATCCTCAACACTCACCTGAACAGTACAGTAAACCAGCGTGCGCTGCCTTCTTGTCTGTGAGCAGGTTTACACAGCGCATGCGCGTATCGAACACTTTCCACCAATCACAGCTTTCTATTTCTATTTTTGAATCAAACGCGTCGTTACAGTTGACGCGACGGTGTTACAATGTAACTAAACGAAAAAGCACGTGCAATGCAAAAATACCCCCAAAGCCCATGGGCAATTGACAAATATTTTAAGAAAAAACAAATCATAATTACTCTCACGCCTAATCTGTAAGTTTCTTATTGACACTTTGTCCTTTTATATACTTGGTATGGAGCAAGTGTGTGCACACAGTTCCCTCCGGGATCAGTAAAGTACTCGGGTTCTGGTTCTGATTCTGATAAACGCTTAATCCAATTTGGGTCGTCAGGGGGCTGGACTCTGGGCGAAGATGGGGGTACACCCTGAATAGACAATGTGTAGACAACTGAGAAGCTTCAAATCACTGTGGTGCTGAGGCTTGCCAGGAGAGTTTGCATGTAGAGTGAATATATTCTGGTGATCTGAATAGACTGGGTTCAATTCCGAGATGGTTTTTTTTTCTCTATGTACTTTAGGTAAATTAGAAGACAGACACACAGCGCTGTGGAAAAAATTATAAGCCTCATTTGTTGTGGCTGAGTTGAAATGGGTGCATTAAGACAGTTTCATCACCCAGCACATCGCACAGGGAAACAGAAACAAGAGAGTCTAATAATTGTGAAAAGTGATTGCACGTTGTGGTCTGTGGCCTGGTTAAAGTGCCTGACTCGTAAACTGGAGATCCTGGGTATGTATCCTTGTCTTATGGTGCTGTGGCTTAGTTGAGTAACATGCTTGTCTAGTAAGTAAGAGATCCTGGATTCAAATCCCAGCAGTGTGTGGGAATAAGATGACTGTTTAATCCAAAATTATAAAGTGTCTCTGTGTTGTCAAATCTTTTTTCACAGCAAAAATGGGCGCATCAATACAGGTTCGTCTCCTGCAGTGTCTAGGGAGAAGCTGACTGTTCAGTCACATTGAAAAGTGTGAAAAGCTTCACATGCTTTTGGGACTGTGGCTTAGTCTTGTAAACAGGAGATCCTGGGTTTGAATCCCAGCAGTAGCTAGTGGGAAGCTTTTTGTTTAGTCCATACCTAGACACTCTCTCTTTGTGGTCGAATCTTTTTTTCGATCAATACAGTTTCATCTCCTGCAGTGCCTAGGGAGAAGCTGACTGTTCAGTTGAAGCATAGAAAGTCTGTCCGTGTCCTCATCATCCTGTAATAAGCACTGGACCCTGGGAGCAGGATAGCCTAGGTATGTATCTTAGCAGTGCCTTGAAAGGGCAAAGTTGTGACTGTTATGGTGCTGTGGCTTAGTTGGTAAAAGTGTCAACATCATCATCATCATCTGCTTATCTGGGGCCGGGTCGCGGAGGCAGCAGTCTAAGCAGGGATGCCCAGACTTCCCTCATCCCAGACACTTTCTCCAGCTCTTCCGGGGGGACCCAGAGGCGTTCCCAGGCCAGCCGAGAGACATGGTCTCTCCAGCGTGTCCTAGGTCTTCCCCGGGGTCTCCTCCTGGTGGGACACGCCTGGAACACCTCCCTAGGGAGGCGTCCAGGGGTCATCTGATAGAGATGCCCAAGCCACCTCAGCTGACTCCTCTCGATGCGGAGGAGCAGCAGCTCTACTCTGAGCTCTTCCCGAGTGACTGAGCTTCTCACCCTATCTCTAAGGGAGCACTCACCCTATCTCTAAGGGAGCACCCACCCACCCTGCGGAGGAAACTCATTTCGGCCACTTGTATCTGCGATCTTGTCCTTTCGGTCATTACCCAAAGTTCATGACCATAGGTGAGGGTAGGAGCGTAGATCGACCAGTAAATCGAGAGCTTC